>CAXHJY010000826.1:5000-17500 GCA_964016885.1 Eledone cirrhosa
TTGGTAAAGCCAGAAATAAGACAACGTACGTTAGTAAGTTAAAACCAGGAGTTGGGTTGGTAAAGACTGAAACCAGACAACGTACGTTAGTAAGTAAAAACCAGGAGTTGTGTTGGTAAAGACAGAAATAAGACAACGTACGTTAGTAAGTTAAAACCAGGAGTTGTGTTGGTAAAGACAGAAATAAGACAACGTACGTTACTAAGTTAAAACCAGGAGTTGTGTTGGTAAAGACAGAAATAAGACAACGTACGTTACTAAGTTAAAACCAGGAGTTGTGTTGGTAAAGACAGAAACAAGACAACGTACGTTAGTAAGTTAAAACCAGGAGTTGTGTTGGTAAAGACAGGAATAAGACACCGTACGTTAGTAAGTTAAAACCAGGAGTTGTGTTGGTAAAGACAGAAATAAGACAACGTACGTTAGTAAGTTAAAACCAGGAGTTGTGTTGGTAAAGACATAAATAAGACAACGTACGTTAGTAAGTTAAAACCAGCAGATGTGTTGGTAAAGACAGAAACAAGACAACGTACGTTAGTAAGTTAAAACCAGGAGTTGTGTTGGTAAAGACAGAAATAAGATAACGTACGTTACTAAGTTAAAACCAGGAGTTGTGCTGGTAAAGACAGAAATAAGACAACGTACGTTAGTAAGTTAAAACCAGGAGTTGTGTTGGTAAAGACAGAAATAAGACAACGTACGTTAGTAAGTTAAAACCAGGAGTTGTGTTGGTAAAGACAGAAATATGACAACGTACGTTAGTAAGTAAAAACCAGGAGTTGTGTTGGTAGAGACAGAAATAAGACAACGTACGTTAGTAAGTTAAAACCAGGAGTTGTGTTGGTAAAGACAGAAATAAGATAACGTACGTTAGTAAGTAAAAACAAGGAATTGTGTTGGTAAAGACAGAAATAAGACAACGTACGTTAGTAAGTAAAAACAAGGAATTGTTTTGGTAAAGACAGAAATAAGACAACGTACGTTAGTAAGTTAAAACCAGGAGTTGTGTTGGTAAAGACAGAAATAAGACAACATACGTTAGTAAGTAAAAACCAGGAGTTGTGTTGGTAAAGACAGAAACAAGACAACGTACGTTAGTAAGTTAAAACCAGGAGTTGTGTTGGTAAAGACAGAAATAAGACAACGTACGTTAGTAAGTTAAAACCAGGAGTTGTGTTGGTAAAGACAGAAATAAGACAACGTACGTTAGTAATTTAAAACCAGGAGTTGTGTTGGTAAAGACAGAAACAAGACAACGTACGTTAGTAAGTTAAAACCAGGAGTTGTGTTGGTAAAGACAGAAATAAGATAACGTACGTTACTAAGTTAAAACCAGGAGTTGTGTTGGTAAAGACAGAAATAAGATAACGTACGTTACTAAGTTAAAACCAGGAGTTGCGTTGGTAAAGACAGAAACAAGACAACGTATGTTAGTAAGTTAAAACCAGGAGTTGTGTTGGTAAAGACAGAAATAAGACAACATACGTTAGTAAGTTAAAACCAGGAGTTGTGTTGGTAGAGACAGAAATAAGACAACGTACGTTAGTAAGTTAAAATCAGGAGTTGTGTTGTAAAAGACAGAAATAAGATAACGTACGTTAGTAAGTTAAAACCAGGACTTGTGTTGGTAAAGACAGAAATAAGACAACGTACGTTAGTAAGTTAAAACCAGGAGTTGTGTTGGTAGAGACAGAAATAAGACAACGTACGTTAGTAAGTTAAAATCAGGAGTTGTGTTGGTAAAGACAGAAATAAGATAACGTACGTTACTAAGTTAAAACCAGGAGTTGTGTTGGTAGAGACAGAAATAAGACAACATATGTTAGTAAGTTAAAACCAGGACTTGTGTTGGTAAAGACAGAAATAAGACAACGTACGTTAGTAAGTTAAAACCAGGAGTTGTGTTGGTAAAGACAGAAATAAGATAACGTACGTTACTAAGTTAAAACCAGGAGTTGTGTTGGTAAAGACAGAAATAAGACAACGTACGTTACTAAGTTAAAACCAGGAGTTGTGTTGGTAGAGACAGAAATAAGACAACGTACGTTACTAAGTTAAAACCAGGAGTTGTGTTGGTAAAGACAGAAATAAGACAACGTACGTTACTAAGTTAAAACCAGGAGTTGTGTTGGTAAAGACAGAAACAAGACAACGTACGTTAGTAAGTTAAAACCAGGAGTTGTGTTGGTAAAGACAGGAATAAGACACCGTACGTTAGTAAGTTAAAACCAGGAGTTGTGTTGGTAAAGACAGAAATAAGACAACGTACGTTAGTAAGTTAAAACCAGGAGTTGTGTTGGTAAAGACATAAATAAGACAACGTACGTTAGTAAGTTAAAACCAGCAGATGTGTTGGTAAAGACAGAAACAAGACAACGTACGTTAGTAAGTTAAAACCAGGAGTTGTGTTGGTAAAGACAGAAATAAGATAACGTACGTTACTAAGTTAAAACCAGGAGTTGTGCTGGTAAAGACAGAAATAAGACAACGTACGTTAGTAAGTTAAAACCAGGAGTTGTGTTGGTAAAGACAGAAATAAGACAACGTACGTTAGTAAGTTAAAACCAGGAGTTGTGTTGGTAAAGACAGAAATATGACAACGTACGTTAGTAAGTAAAAACCAGGAGTTGTGTTGGTAGAGACAGAAATAAGACAACGTACGTTAGTAAGTTAAAACCAGGAGTTGTGTTGGTAAAGACAGAAATAAGATAACGTACGTTAGTAAGTAAAAACAAGGAATTGTGTTGGTAAAGACAGAAATAAGACAACGTACGTTAGTAAGTAAAAACAAGGAATTGTTTTGGTAAAGACAGAAATAAGACAACGTACGTTAGTAAGTTAAAACCAGGAGTTGTGTTGGTAAAGACAGAAATAAGACAACATACGTTAGTAAGTAAAAACCAGGAGTTGTGTTGGTAAAGACAGAAACAAGACAACGTACGTTAGTAAGTTAAAACCAGTTGTGTTGGTAAAGACAGAAATAAGACAACGTACGTTAGTAAGTTAAAACCAGGAGTTGTGTTGGTAAAGACAGAAATAAGACAACGTACGTTAGTAAGTTAAAACCAGGAGTTGTGTTGGTAAAGACAGAAACAAGACAACGTACGTTAGTAAGTTAAAACCAGGAGTTGTGTTGGTAAAGACAGAAATAAGATAACGTACGTTACTAAGTTAAAACCAGGAGTTGTGTTGGTAAAGACAGAAATAAGATAACGTACGTTACTAAGTTAAAACCAGGAGTTGTGTTGGTAAAGACAGAAACAAGACAACGTATGTTAGTAAGTTAAAACCAGGAGTTGTGTTGGTAAAGACAGAAATAAGACAACATACGTTAGTAAGTTAAAACCAGGAGTTGTGTTGGTAGAGACAGAAATAAGACAACGTACGTTAGTAAGTTAAAATCAGGAGTTGTGTTGGTAAAGACAGAAATAAGATAACGTACGTTAGTAAGTTAAAACCAGGACTTGTGTTGGTAAAGACAGAAATAAGACAACGTACGTTAGTAAGTTAAAACCAGGAGTTGTGTTGGTAGAGACAGAAATAAGACAACGTACGTTAGTAAGTTAAAATCAGGAGTTGTGTTGGTAAAGACAGAAATAAGATAACGTACGTTACTAAGTTAAAACCAGGAGTTGTGTTGGTAGAGACAGAAATAAGACAACATATGTTAGTAAGTTAAAACCAGGACTTGTGTTGGTAAAGACAGAAATAAGACAACGTACGTTAGTAAGTTAAAACCAGGAGTTGTGTTGGTAAAGACAGAAATAAGATAACGTACGTTACTAAGTTAAAACCAGGAGTTGTGTTGGTAAAGACAGAAATAAGACAACGTACGTTACTAAGTTAAAACCAGGAGTTGTGTTGGTAGAGACAGAAATAAGACAACGTACGTTACTAAGTTAAAATCAGGAGTTGTGTTGGTAAAGACAGAAATAAGACAACATATGTTAGTAAGTTAAAACCAGGACTTGTGTTGGTAAAGACAGAAATAAGACAACGTACGTTAGTAAGTTAAAACCAGGAGTTGTGTTGGTAGAGACTGGAATAAGACAAGTCCAGTATTTTTGGTAAACCATTTGCAAAGAGCGTGAAATGAATTTATAACTGTCAGAGGTGAGAATATGAAACAAAGATTTTTGGCACTTTAGAAATAAACAAAGTTGCTAATCTCCGATTACTTACTCCTTGATTGTTGTTGTTGTTGTTGTTTAGCCCTAGGTCGGTTGTGAACGAGCAGGTCTGTGATCAAAAACCTACTCATTGATTAAAGACAAAGCGGAGTTGTTGTCATTGTTGTTGTTGCTGTCGCTGTTGTTGGTGGTGGCGGTGATGGTGGTGTGGTTGTTGTTGTTGTTGTTGGTGGTGGTGTGGTTGTGTTTGTTGCTGTTGTTGGTGGTGATGGTGGTAGTGCTGGTGATGGTGGTTTTGTTGTTGTTGGTGGTGGTGGTGATGGTGGTGTTGTTGTTCGTGGTGGTGTTGGTGTGGTTGTTGTTGTTGTTGGTGGTGGTGGTGGTGGTGGTGGTGTGGTTGTTGTTGTTGTTGTTGGTGGTGGTGGTGGTTGTGTAGTTGTTATTTGTGGTGGTGTCGTAGTTGTTGTTTTTGTTAATGGTGGTGGTGGTGGTAGTGGTGGTGGTGGTGGTGTAGTTGTTGCTGTTGTTGTTGTTAGTGGTGGTAGTGGTGGTTGTGTTGTAGTACTAGTCGTTGTTTAGCCACGGGTCCCGCTCTAAACGACAGATCTACCATCAAATATATATTTCAGTTGCGACCATTCCTCCTTTTTGTATCTGTAGAAATACTTGTGTGGTTGTTCTTTATTGAGGTTTCTTCGTGGGTTGTTGACATTATTGTTCAGTATCGGTACAAGGTCAGACGCTATGCTTTGCAGCACAGTGTTAGCACCATTTACGGTCTGAGTGCAAATCTCACCGATAAGGTAAAGTACCAGTAATGTACTACGGTAAATGCTGGCCTTGTGCCAAAAAGTAAAAACAATTATTGTTAGGTGGTGAATTGGCAGTCATCGTTAGAGTCTCGGACAACATGCTTTATGGCATAGAGTTATGACCCTTTACGTTCTGAGTTCAAATCCCGATGAGGTTAGCTTTGCCTTTAATCTTTACGGGAACCGATAAAATAAAGTACCAGTCACGCACTGGGGTCGATTTACACGACCTTCTCCCCACCCTAAAATTGCTGGCCCTGTGTCTAGACACCATTATTGTTTTCTGAGGAAAACTCTGAAAGGTCAGAAAGAGGAAGTTGTTATTCCTCCACCGGAAGGGTTAAAGGAAAGTCTTGACGATAGAGGGCACTGTGTGTAATATATTTATATGGGACAGTCATATTTATTACTTCTGTTCATTGATGTCAATGGTTGATGCTACAGAAGGATACATGTGGTATTACACCATAGTCGGTGTCACACATGTGGTATTACATCACAGTCAGCGTCACACATGTGGTATTACACCATAGCCGATGTCACACATGTGGTATTATATCATAGTGTCATACATGTGGTATCACACCATAGTCAGTATCATACATGTGGTATTTTACCATAGTCAGTGTCATATATGTGGTATTACACCATAGTCGGTGTCATACATGTCGTATTATACCATAGTCAGTATCATACATGTGATATTATACCATAGTGTCATACATGTGGAATTACAGCATGGTTGGTGTCATACAAGTGGTATAACACCATAGTCAATATCATACATAATACATGTGGTATTATAACATAGTCGGTGTCATACATAATACATGAGCTATTACAACATAGTCGGTTTCGTACATGAGGTATTGCACCATAGTGTCATGCATGTGGTATTATACCATAGTCAATACCATATATAATACATGTGGTATGCCATAGTCAGAATCAAACATGTGGTATTACTCCATAGTCAGCATCATACATATGGTATTACATCATAGCGTCATACATGTGGTATTACACCATAGTCAGCATCATACATGTGGTATTACATCATAGTGTCATACATGTGGTATTACACCATAGTCAGTGTCATACATAATACATGTGGTTGAACTAACAAAGTAATGAGAAAATGGAGTAAAGAAGGTTAGATCTCGCTGTATTGGACTGAAAAGGGACGGGGTAACGAGGGGGAGATCTGGCTGTATTGGACTGAAAAGGGAAGGGGTAACGAGGGGGAGATCTGGCTGTATGGGACAGAAGAGGAAGGGGTAACGACGGGGAGATCTGGCTGTATGGGACAGTAAGGGAAAGGCGAGTTCATAATTGGTTTTCGAATTTGAAAATGAAGCCAAAAAAAAACACAAAAAAATTGGTTGCTGCCCCACGTTTGTCTGTTGTGTAGGGTCGTAATACATGGAATAAGGTGGTATCTGTTGTATAGGGTCGTAATACTTGGAATAAGGTGGTGTCTGTTGTATAGGGTCGTAATACTTGGAATAAGGTGGTGTCTGTTGTGTACGGTCATAATACATGGAATAAGGTGGGGTCTGTTATGTAGGGTCTAATACATGGAATAAGGTGGTGTCTGTTGTGTAGGGTCGTAATACTTGGAATAAGGTGGTTCTGTTGTGTAGGGTCGTAATACATGGAATAAGGTGGTGTATGTTGTGTAGGGTCGTAATACATGGAATAAGGTGGGGTCTGTTAGTAGGGTCTAATACATGGAATAAGGTGGTGTCTGTTGTGTAGGGTCGTAATACTTGGAATAAGGTGGTGTCTGTTGTGTAGGGTCGTAATACATGGAATAAGGTGGTGTATGTTGTGTAGGGTCGTAATACATGGAATAAGGTGGTGTATGTTGTGTAGGGTCGTAATACATGGAATAAGGTGGGGTCTGTTATGTAGGGTCTAATACATGGAATAAGGTGGTGTCTGTTGCGTAGGGTCGTAATATATGGAATAAGGTGGGGTCTGTTATGTAGGGTCGTAATACATGGAATAAGGTGATGTCTGTTGTGTAGGGTCGTAATACATGGAATAAGGTTGTGTCTGTTATGTAGGGTCGTAATACATGGAATAAGGTGGTGTCTGTTGTGTAGGGTCGTAATACATGGAATAAGGTGGTGTCTGTTATGTAGGGTCGTAATACATGGAATAAGGTGGTGTCTGTTGTGTAGGGTCGTAATACATGGAATAAGGTGGTGTCTGTTGTGTAGGGTCGTAATATATGGAATAAGGTGGGGTCTGTTATGTAGGGTCGTAATACATGGAATAATGTTGCATGAGGATTACAGCAAAAGAGATTGGTGGGTTTAACATCATGTTTGAGACACAGTGCTGACGGCCGACCCGTGGTTTAATATCATGTTTGAGACACGGTGGTGACGGCTGATCTGGGGTTTAACTTCATGTTTGAGACACGGTGGTGACGGGTGATCCGTGGTTTAATATCATGTTTGAGACACGGCGGCGACGGCTGATCCGTGGTTTAACATCATGTTTCAGACGCGGTGGTGACGGGTGATCCGTGGTTTAACATCATGTTAGAGACACGGTGGTCACGGCTGATCAGTGGTTTAACATCATGTTTGAGACACTGTATAGACCGGTATAGAACGCAGGGGTTAACATGGAAGAGTAAGCTGTTGGGTGTGGTCTGCAAGTACATGCAGGTCTTGTTGATTCACCTCTCCCACCCCATCAACAACAACTAAGTAGTGTATACTATTGTCGATGCAGAGATAAATGTGTGTATCTATTAATTGTGTATTTCTTTTCATAAAGTACTTCATATGTCCCAGAATGATAACAGCAGCAGCTACAACAGCAACAACAACAGCTACAGCAGCAACACTAGCAGCAGCTTCAACAGCAGCAGCATCTACAACAGCAGCAACAACAGCAACAGCAGCAATACCAGCAACAACAGCTACAACAACAACAACAGCTACACCAACAATAGCTACAACAGCATCTACAGCAGCAGCTACAACAACAACAACAGCAGCTACAACAACAGCAATTACAGCAGCAACAGCTTCAACAGCAGCAGCAACAGCAACAACACCAGCAGCTACAACAACAACTACAACAGCAACAACACCAGCAACTACAACAACAACTACAACAGCAACTACAACAACAACTACAACAGCACCAACACCAACACCAGCAGCAACAACAGCAGCAACAACAGCACCGAATATCACAACAACAAGAAAATAAACAAGGTTAATATTAGGAAATTACAGGAAATATTTGGAAAAGATAGTTGGAAGGTGGAGTGAGGGAGGGTGGGTGTGGAGAGGATCTGGGTGTGGGGAAAGGGGTGGGTAGATGGTGGGGGTGAGGGTGTGGAGAGGATATGTGGGTGGGGAGAGGATCTGGGGTGGGGAGAGGGGATGAGGATGCGAGGGAGGGTGGGGAGAGGATCTGGAGGTGGGGATATGGCGGGGAGAGGATATGTGGGTGGGGAGAGGGTGGGGAGAGGATCGGGGGGTCTGGAGGAGGGGGGTCTGAGTGGGAGTAGAGGATGTGTGGTGGATGAGGGCGGTACAGTTTGAACAAACAGAAGATGTTCAGACGACACACGCAGATTAAATCTGAAAGTTTATGTTTTAAACTGTTTTTGATAGATGCATGGGATATTCCTATTGTACCCCGGGTGTAGAATAAACGAAGACGGGAAGCGTTCTTTGCTGCTGCAGTCGTAGATATTCTATTGATGTTTGGATAAATATGAAAACATTCTTCTTTAGCTCCCCTACTGATATCACAAAAACTTTGCATTTGTATAAATGTAATTTATACACTTCTGTGGACGTATGTATGTATGTATGTATGTATGTATGTATGTATGTATGTATACGTTCGCACATTACATACACATATACATATATATGTATATATATGAATGTGTGTGTGTGGAGGGTGGGGGGTGCGTGTGTGTGTGTATCACTTTTTGAAATAACTAATATATATAATATATATATATATATATATGACTTTTAGAAATAACTGTGTGTATATATATAAGGGTGTATACATGTTTACTTAGCTCTATACATGTGGCTTTATATATTTATGTGCTGTATGTGTCTAGGTGTATATTTACATTAAGATTAAATTGGGTATCTACTGTTCTTTCATGTTGCTTCTTCCATTCTAATGTCAGAGAGAGAAATGGACCTCCGTCAGCGTCGACGATGTTGCCTCTACTTGTTCAATCAACGGAACAGCTTGCTCTCAAAAATCAACGTTTGTATGGCTGAGTATTTTACAGACACGTGTACTCTTAAGTATCAGGGAGATGCAGCTAAATTAAGTGTGTGACAAGGCTGCCCCTCTGAGTTACAGACACAATTCATTAGTGAAGGGGCATGGCTTGGTGGTTAGACCATTGCGCCTGCAATCGTAAGGTTGAGAGTTTGATTCTCGGACCGGGTGATGTCTTCAGCAAGACACTTTATTTCACGTTGCTCCAGTTTACTCAGCTGTAGAAATGAGTTGCGACGTCACTGGTGCCAAGCTGTATCGGTCATAGCCTTTCCCTTGAACATCATCATATATAGTGTATATATAGGGTATAGAGTGTATATATTGAGTATAGAGGGTGTATATTTAGTATAGAGGGTGTATATTTAGTATAGAGGGTGTATATATAGAGTAACTTATGACATCACTGGCGCCAATCTGTATCAGCCATTGCCTTTCCCTTGAACATCAGTGGCATGGAGAGGGGAGACTGGTATGCATGGGTGACTGCTAGCCTTCTATAAACAACCTTGCCCGGACTTGTGCCTCGGAGGGAAACTTTCTAGATGCAAATCCCATGGTCATTCGTGACCGAAAGGGGTCTTTACTTTACTATCATTTGATTGGGCTTCCAAACAGTTTCCGTCTACCCAATTTCATTCACAAAGCAATGGTAGACATGAGGCTGTAGTAAATAATACTTGCCCGAGATGCCGAGTTCATAGATGTTGTTCAACCAGCTTGCTTGTGTGGTCTTCCCTTGGGTCTCTTGTCGATTGGTTTTTACCCTAAAAATCTGTCCAGCGATTCTTTCCTGAGATATTCTGATCACACGCCAGAGTATCGGAACTATGATATGTCAATATATTTTGTATATTTTATTGTCTTTACCAGTCCTATCTCTATAGACATTATGTACTGCCTTCCTATAAACTGACTCTAAAGACGGTATATATTTACATGTATTATGTTAAATGTCATAACTTCTTCTTCTTGAAAGAGTCGTGGGGTCAGAGTCCTCAAACACTCCCTCCAGCAGGTCCTGTCAGAAGCACAACTGTCTCCAATCAATCTGGCTGGATCCCTAGGCGTGACCAGCGAAGCTTTTGAATGTTATCCAACCATCTTGCTCAAGGTTTACATCTGGGTCTCCTGCCAGAAGCAACCGTTTCCAACTTATCCTGCTGGGTCCCCAAGCGATACTAGCCAAGCCGATGGATGCTATCGAACTCTCAGCTCCGGGTCTACCCCTGGGTCTCCTGCCGGTTGTTTTTTTTTCTCATAAAATCTGTCCGGCCATTCTTTCCTGTGACATTCTAACCATACATATGAACTGACTCTAAAGACAATATCTATTTACATGTACCATGTTACATATTAGATCTTGTATATTTATACAGTGGCCACCTCTTCTGGAATGTATAATATGATATTACAGTCTTGTCTATGTCTCCGGATGTTTGGCACAGCAACTGAAGAATTCAGACAAAAAAACAATCACACGAATAACGATAACAGTGAACTCACTAGTACAGCCGCCGCTCGTAATCGTGTACGACTTGGTAGTATATACCAGTCATGTTTCCATTTCTTTGAGAGACAAGGTGTCATCCGTGGGGACAGATACGTCGAGCAAAAGACATTTCTTTTCTTGTTATCTGTAACTAAAGTATCTCGACAATTAACCTTAATCTACCTGTCTCTGTTTACTGTTGTTGCTAATTAGTCTGTCTTATACACACACACACACACACACACACACACACACACACACACATATATATATATATATATATATACATATATATATATGCAGAGGTTATATTTAATTTGTTGGGATTCAACAAGCTTAAAAATGTCAACAAGCTTAAACATTTTTATAACTGATATAAAGCACTCAACAATTTAGTGGAGTAAATACACAATATATTAATAAATGGAAACTATATTTATAAAACCATATTTATTTTATTATATATATTTCAAAGGCAACCAAGGCAAATTATGGTGCGCTTTCATCAGATAAAATACAGATTTGTTTTATAAATAAATATTGACATACCCGGAAAAAAGACAACCTTAACGGTTGGAGCTTCCTGGATATATATATATATATATATATATATATATATATATATATATATATATATATATATGTGTGTGTGTGTGTGTGTGTGTGTGTGTGTGTGTGTGTGTGTGTGTGTGTGTGTGTTTGTAAAATAAAACATTCTGTTATTTTACAGGTGTGCTACTATTGCTGTAAGACACATCCATATAATTAGTGAAAGAGAGAGAGAGAGATGTGAGAGGGAGAGAGAGAGAGAGAGAGAGAGAGAGAGAGAGAGAGAGAGAGAGAGAGAGAGAGAGAGAGAGAGAGAGAGAGAGAGAGAGAGAGAGAGGGCGATAGAGGCAGGCAGAGAGAGATGGAGAGAGAAGGAATGAGGGAGGGAGAAATATGGATGGGGAGGGAGAGAGAGAGAGGAAGAGAGAGAGGGAGAGAGAGAAAGAGAGGGAGAGAAAGAGAGAGGGAGTGAGTAATTGGAAGATTGGCAGAATCGGTAGAGCGTTGGTAAATGTGTTTTATGGCATTTAATCCCGCCGAAGATTAACTTTCACTTTCATCTCTTCGAAATCGATAAAATAAGATACCAGTAAGATACTGGGGTTGGTGTAATCGATTTTCCCCATTTCCACCAATTGCAGGCCTTGTGCCTAAATTGAAAATCAATATTTGAAAATAGAATTACAACCCCTAATATTTCTGACCTGAAAATAGAATTAGAACCCCTAATATTTCTGACTTTCTGCCTAATCTTAGATTTAATCGATTGGTACCTCCCCAAAATTGTTGGCCTTGTATTTAAACCAGAAACCATTATTATTATGGGGGGGGGACTGTGGATTGCCAGTATCGGTAGAGCCTCGGGCACCCTGCTTTGTGGTATAGTTACGTCCCTTTACGTTCTGAGTTCAAATCCTGCCAAGGTTAGCTTTACCTTTCATCCTTACGGGATTGATAAAATAAAGTACCAGTAATGCACTGGTGCGATTTAATCAACTCACCCCCACCACCACCACCACCACCACCACGACCACCACCACCACCAAAATTATTGGCCTTGTGCCTAAATCAGAAGTCATTATTATTATTAGCAGGGCGGTGGATTGGCAGTATCGGTAGAGAGTCGGACACCATGCTTTGAAGCATAGAGTTACCTCTCTTTATGATCTGAATTCAAATCCCGCCGAGGTTAACTTTGCCTTTCATTCTTACGGAGTCGATAAAATAAAGTAC
>CAXHJY010000826.1:27500-35000 GCA_964016885.1 Eledone cirrhosa
TGTATATATGTGTATTTGTGTGTATATATATATGTGTAGTTGTGTGTATATATAAATATGTATATATATATATATATATATATCTGTATATCTGTGTCTGGATGTATAAGTATATATATAAATGTGTATATATGTTTATTTGTGTGTATATATAAATATGTATATATATATATATATATATCTGTATATCTGTGTCTGGATGTATAAGTATATATATAAATGTGTATATATGTTTATTTGTGTGTATATATAAATATGTATATATGTGTATTTGTGTGTATATATAAATATGTGTATATATATATATGTGTATATCATGTCTGGATGTATAAGTATATATATATATATATAAATGTGTATATATACTTATATATAATAAGTATATATATATATAAATGTGTATATCATGTGTATAAGTATATATATATATATAAATGTGTATATATGTGTATTTGTGTGTATATATAAATATGTGTATATATATATGTGTATATCATGTCTGGATGTATAAGTATATATATATATATATAAATGTGTATATATGTGTATTTGTGTGTATATATAAATGTGTATATATAAATGTATATATAAATGTGTATGTATGTCTGGGTGTATAAGTATATATATATGTGTATATATGTTTATTTGTGTGTATATATAAACGTATATATATAAATGTGTATGTATGTCTGGATGAATAAGTATATATATATATGTGTATATATGTTTATTTGTGTGTATATATAAATGTATATATATATATGTGTATATCTGTGTATTTGTGTATATATATAAATGTGTATACATAAATATGTATATATATAAATGTGTATGTATGTCTGGGTGTATAAGTATATATATATGTGTATATATGTTTATTTGTGTGTATATATAAATGTATATATATATATATGTGCATATCTGTGTATATATATAAATGTGTATACATAAATATGTATATATATAAATGTGTATGTATGTCTGGATGTATAAGTATATATATATATATATGTGTATATATGTTTATTTGTGTGTATATATAAATGAATATATATATATATGTGCATATCTGTGTATATATATAAATGTGTATACATAAATATGTATATATATAAATGTGTATGTATGTATGGGTGTATAAGTATATTGCTGTTTAAAAGCTATTTAAAAGCTATTTAAACGATATACAAGCTTCATCTTTATATTGTTGTTGGTGTTTTAATCCTTAAGAAAATATCTCAGTTTTACACAACCATTTGCCTCCATTTTATTAAAGACAAGGTTTAAATATAGAAAAATATATATTGTCTGTAGAATAAATTAAACAAGTTTATCAACTACGGTTGGCTGCCATTGGAGATGATAATAGATAGATAGGAAATGTTATCTCATATGGATTGGCAGTAGCGGTAGAGGGTTGGACGCCATGCTTTGACGCAAGAGTTACGGCCCTTTATGGTCTGAGTTCAAATGTCGCCGAGGTTAACTTTGCCTATCATCCTTACTGGGTCGATAAAATAAAGTACCAGTAATACACTGGCACAATTGCTGGCCTTGTGCCAAAAGTAGAAACAATTATTATTATTATGTGGATTGGCAATATCGGTAGAGGGTCGGACGCCATGCTTTGACGTATAGAGTTTCGGCCCTTGCCATTCTGAGTTCAAATCCCGCCGGGGTCGATAAAAGAAAGTACCAGTAATACACTGGAATAATTGCTCGCCTTGTGCCAAAAGTAGAAACAGTTATCTCATATTTGTGACTTGTGAACATTTAAAGTGGGAGGAAGATAGTTGTCCTCCATTAACGTATTTTACTGTATGTTACAACGTTTGGGGCTGTAAGGGGGGGGGAGTGTGTGGGTGTGTGTGTGTGTGTGTGTGAGTGTGTATGTGTGTGTGTGAGTGTGTGTGTCTGTGTGTGCGGGTGTGTGTGGATGGGTGTGTGTGTGCGTATGTGTGTCTGTCTGTGTGAGTGTGTGAGTGTGTGTGTGTGTGTGTGTGTGTGGATGGGTGTGTGTGTGTGTGTCTGTCTGTGTGAGTGTGTGAGTGTGTGTATGTGTGTATGTCTGTGTGGGTGTGTGTGTCTGTATGGGTGGATGTGTGTGTGTATGTGTGTGTGTGTGTCGATGTCTGTGTGTGTGTGTGGGTGGGTGGGTGTGTGTATGTGTGTCTGTCTGTGTGAGTGTGTGAGTGTGTGTGTGTGTGGATGGGTGTGTGTGTGTCTGTCTGTGTGAGTGTGTGAGTCTGTGTATGTGTGTATGTCTGTGTGGGTGTGTGTGTCTGTATGTGTGGATGTGTGTGTATGTGTGTGTGGGTGTCGATGTATGTGTGGGTGTGTCGATGTATGTGTGGGTGTGTGGATGGGTGTGAGTGTGTGTGTATGTCTGTCTGTTTGAGTGCGTGTATGTGTATGGGTGGGTGGGTGGGTGAGTGTGTGTGTTTGTGTGTGTAAGGGTGGGTGTGAGTGGGTGTGTGAGTGTGCGTGTGAGTGTGTGTGTGTGTGTGTGTCTATAAGGGTGTATGTGCGAGTGTGTGTGTTTGTGTGTGTATGTCTGTGTGGGTGTGTGTGGGGGATAGATGTCTGTGTGGGTGTGTGGGGGATAGAGACAATAATAAAAAAAGAGGTGAGCAAGATATATAGAGGATGAATTGGCCCAGTATTTAACTGGAACTTTTTCTTATCTATCAACCTGGATGAAAGCAGAAGTTGACGTTAGCAAGATTTGAACTCAGAAAACAAAGACCCGTATATTAGGTTATATTAAGATGATGATGATGATGACGATGGCTATAGTTGTGTGTGTGTGTGTGTGTGTGTGTGTGTGTGTGTGTGTGTGTGTGTGTGTGTGTGTGTGTGTCACTCACTGGGTGATATTAAGATGGATATCATAATATAATAAAGGGAGATATAATAAAGTGTCCTGAATATATTTTTTTTTATCCTGTTAGTATAAGTTAGATTACTTTGAATAAATAATTGTTTCTACTTTTTGGATAAGGCCAGCAATTATCCCAGTGTATTACTGGTACTTTATTTTATCGACCCTGCAAGGATGAAAGGCAAAGTTAACCTCGGCGGGATTTGAACTCAGATCATAAAGGGAGGTAACTCTATGCTTCAAAGCATGGCGTTCGACTCTCTACCGATACCGCCAATCCACCGCCCTTACTTTGAATAAATAATTGTTTTTACTTTTGGCACAAGGCCAGCAATTATCCCAGTGTATTACTGGTACTTTATTTTATCGACCCCGTAAGGATGAATGGCAAAGTTAACCTCGGCGGAATTTGAATAAATTTACTAAACAATTTACTTTGAATAAATAATGAATGAATATTACATAATTTATCTACTAAATTTCGTAGCTGTTGATTAACCATAAATATTCTTATATATAATGATTGCTTATTTTAAGATTCACTTCTTTTAAAATGTTCAAATGTCAACACTTCCGGTTAGTGTCCGTTATATTATAACACTTATTACATCGCTTATAAAAACATCCATATATTTGCATCGTTATATAAGTTTTATATTCCTGTCGCTAATTTTCTCCTTTTTCGTTCTCATTACATTTCACTGTAATGCAGTTTATATATAATATCGTCTGTTTTTTAATGTATCATGGATTACTTTACTGATTACAGAAGACAGTGTAGCACAGTCTCTCTTCAATTTCTGTGAATATTCTCAATAACGATTTTATTTGACGTATCATATCTACATGCATATTTGCATATAATATCAATATGCACACTACTCATGCTAGCAGAAAGACCACCCGATGGGTGGTCTTTCTGGTAGTTAATATAATTCAGATGATGATGATAATGATGTATGTTGTGATAGTTTCGATTAAATTTTGGGCATTAATTTTAATTAATAATAAATTAAAAAGTCTAAGTATTAATAGAATCCAATATAGGCAGTCATTAAAACGTTGGATAGAATGATTTACAGCATTCGGTCCGGCTCCTTGCGCTCTGGGTTCAAATCTCGCCGCAGTCAACTTTGCCTTTCATCATTACGAGGTTGATAGATCAGAAAAAGTACCAGTTAAGTGCTGGAGTCAATTCATCCTATATATATATATTTTTTCTCACTTCTTTTCCATTATTTTGTCTATCACACAGATACTCTCTCTCTCTCTCTCTCTCTCTCTCTCTCTCTCTCTCTCTCTCTCTCTCTCTCTCTCTTCCTCTCTCTCTCTTCTTTTCGAGAAGAAATCGGGTGTTTAGATCTGAAGAGGAGATGGTCTCAGCCAGGTTTTAAAATTGTGAGGTGTATATATATATATATATATATATATATGCACACACACACACACACACACAAATATATACATTATATATTTCGATATTAAGAACTACTACGCCTCTATTACCCAACCACTGCTTACAGCCGCTTTGGATTACGCCAAAACTATTCCACCAATTACAGACGAGGAAATTGAAATGATATTCCACTCTAGGAAGATTGTTTTACTCTTCGAAAACTTCCCTTTGATAAAAAGAGCTCGAGACTCTCCTTTCAACGTCTGTATGGGTTCGACTGTCGGCTGAGATGACGGACCTTATAATCCAAAAATTCGTTGAAAAGGTTCCTGCGTTCGCTGGTGGTCTGTACCGAGATGACGGGTTTGTTACCCTCACACGGTATAACCCCAGTAGCATGGACAGGGTCCGTAAACACCTCATCAAATTCTTCCGGGATTTGGGTTTCTAAATCCCCCTACAGACGTCCCTTACCCGTATCAACTTTCTGGATGTAACACTCAATCTGGAGAATAATTTGTTCTACCCCTACAGGAAACCTAACGAGAATTTACACTATATCCACCGCTATTCCAACCATCCAAGGTACATTACCAATAACTTAGTAAACCATATCTCCCTCCGCATATCACGCTTGTCGGCAAATGAGCAGATCTTCAATGAGCACGCGCCATATTACAACTAGGCCCCCAAAAGAAGCGGCTTCAGAGAAGACATTTCATATTATCCAGGCCCTTCAGCGAATCCAGCAGGCGACGCCGCCGCTCACGCCACATAACATGGTTCAACAACATATGCCGAGAACGAAACGTGGTCTACCAGTGCAACGTGAGGACGTAACACTCCAACAAAGCCTACATTGGATTAACCGCCTGCGAGTTTATGAGCCGGTATTACCAACATTCATTTAGAAACCCGCCCCGGCGACACGCTACAACACTTTCTGGCCATATTTGGAACCTCCAAGACAATAACATTACCTATCATCTAACAAGTTGCTTACTTTCCAAGGCAAAATCCTACTCGGGAGGACGACATCCGTGTAATTTATGCTCGGAGGAAACAATCCAGATGCTATTAGCAAGGACTAATTGTTAAACAAAAAGGATGAACTCGTTACCTCGTGTAAACACAGAATATATAGGACACATCTTACCTTTAAACCCCCTCCCGACTCAGGTGGGTAGATCTTGGTTTTATATCCTTCTCAATTACATTCTAAGATAGAGGAAACCCCAAGCTTCCTTGAGTAGAAATAGAATTTTTTCTTTGTTATTAACACTTTCTAAATACACTTAGGTGGATCTTTGCATACTTACACTATTATAAACAGTTCCTAATCTTCCTTAGGTAACCCGGAATATTTTCATTCTTGCGAAAATATACATACAACCCTTTGGAACCGGCCCAACAGATAGCTATGACACTTTACTAGACCTATTAATCATAGTTTAAGCATGATGCACACACTTACTCGTAGGCATTACCGGACCGCTGCTATGGATGGTACGGTATACACAGTTAACGTGTACTGGCATATAAACTTATATGACACTAGCGCTTAAGCACCACCACTAACTATAGCGTCAGACTCGTTGAAGAAACCTATTAGCCAACAATCAATATTTTTTCCTTTTGCTAATGTTTGCTGATAGCTCTGACATACGTGTTAAATTGACATTTTCAGGCTTTTTGAGGAATTTACTTTGCTATAGAACCTTGGCTAATTTACAACAGTACTAGAGAAGAGATGATTAATAATAACTTTAAGACTAAGGGTGGATTTGGGGGGCTGTTTGAAAATAAAGGAAAAATAAGTAAATTAGTGTATGAGTTGCTCTTCCCGGACTATAGAGCAATTAATTGACAACTAGATTTCTCTGAGGAGCTGAATTAGAAATAAATTATAAATGCTTAGCTTTTTAGCAACGTGTTAGATAAGTCAAATTTAAGATAAATACACTACACTACCCCCTTTGACTTATATATGCTGAAAATATTTTTTCTCTCGTCCCCCCCCCCCCCTTTGAATTGAAGTTCAGCACAATACCGTTTCTACAGGTTAAAAATAGTTGTTTAGGATAAAATCTCTCTTAATGCCGTGCGTGCGCACCTGACCGGCCTAGCATTTTCAGGTCAGTTCGTCTAGTGACCCCTTCCCCCTTGTATTTCGGTATGTCTAGCCCCCCCCCCCCCCCCCCCCATCCGCCAAGAAGGTAATAAATGATATACATCACTGACCACTCCCGGTGAAAGACAAGAAAAACAACAAAGTTTTTGCTTAGATTTTTTGTTTTTTTTGCTTTGACTGCATGCCCATATATGGACTGTACTCCTTGATAAGTTCAGCTAGATTCCCGCTGTTCTAATACTGGTGGCTTAGTTCGGATCTAGCTGTGGATACGGCCGGAGCTCAGGTGTCGGGATCCTGAATCTTTTCATATATATATATATATATATATATATATATATATGTATGTATATATATATATATATATATATATATATATATGTATATAGATATATACATAGAGAGAGAGAGAGAGAGAGAGAGTGAGAGTGAGAGAGAGAGAGGGGACAGAGAGAAAGAGTCATATGGAGGTTATATGGTCGACTAAAACCAGATGAAGGTGGTGCCCTAACATGGCCATAGTCTAATGGCTGAAACAACTAATAAAATCATTGTTTGTTTGTTTCTACTTTCGACACAAGGTCAGCCATTACTGGTACTTTATGTTATTGACCCCGTAAAAATGAAAGACAAAATTAATCTCGGCGGGATTTGAAATCAGAACGTAAAGGCCCGTAACTCTATTCCACAAAGCATGGCGTCTGACGCTCTACCGATTCTACCAATCCACCACTTTAATAACAATAGTTTCTGATTTAGGCACAAGGCTAACAAATTTGGGGGAGGGCAAAGTCGATGGCATTTACCCCAGTGCATTACTGGTACTTTATTTTATCAATCCAGTATGGATGAAAGACAAAAACTAACCTCGGCTGGATTTGAACTCAGAACGAAAGGGGCTGTGCTGTAACTAGGGGCTGTGCTGTAACTAGGGGCTGTGCTGTAACTAGGGGCTGTGCTGTAACTTAACCGACGCGCCACCGATTACAGCCAATCCACCTTCCTTAATAAAAATAATAATAACGGTTTCTTATATAGGCAGAAGGCCAGCAATTTTTTTTGGGGGGAAGTCGATTAAATCGACCCCTTTAT
>CAXHJY010000826.1:40000-47500 GCA_964016885.1 Eledone cirrhosa
GACAAAATGAAAACACACACACACATAGAACAAACAACCAACCAGTAACATGTAAATAAACAAATAAATAAATGAACATAAACACACACGGACACCCGGATGTGGCGCATGCGCAGACTGAGCACACAACACACACACAGAAACAAAATGGCGTAGGACAGAACAAAGGAGAGGCACAGAAACAAAGAAAGGAATCCCCAGTCACTGAAGAGGTCACAGAGTGTGTGACGAAAGAACTATGACAATATATAAACAACTATCTGGTTGTGGAACCAACCAACCAACCAGAAATTTATAAATTTATAAATTTATTATAAATTTATTATAATAAATTGAAGTGAAAGCAACTGGTGCGTGTGTTTCTTATTGGAAACATGACCCTCCCAAAGTATAACAATATATATATATATATATATATATATATATATATATATATATATATATATATATATGATAATAAGGGCGCTGCGGAGTTGCAAATGTGTTACATATGAAAAAAGTTTGTCCTTCATCAGTGATCTTCCAATCATCATAGATATTGCATCGCTTTAAAGACCATATACTTCCGGTTGGTGCGAGCAACGGCTAAAAAAAGTCGTTGGGACACGTAAATAAAGGGGACGCGATGGTAAACAAACAAAATGGTGAAGCAACAGAAAGTGAGGAAGAAAGAGACAAGTCCCAGATTTCTATGAATTTAAGTTCGGTGAAATCGTGAACGAGAGAGAATAAAGACCATCAAACCTGGTTGAAATGTGAGCAAGGAAGGAATTTCGCACAGGTCTAACGGGAGGAAGAAGGGATCTGGTCTGCGAATTCGGTAAACATAAGTTCTGTGAAATCGTAGACGAGAGAGAGAAAAAATTCCGACCAGCTTGGCCGAGAATGCGAGAGAAAAGAATTACTCACAGGTCAAACGGGAAGAAAGAGGAGGAGGAGAGGTAGTGACAGAGAATGAGTGAGTGAAGGGTGAGGAAGAGGCTAACAGAAAGAGAGAGACTGTTAGAAAGGGTAAAGATACATAGCACGAAAAAGACGTGTAGCAGCAGAGGAAAAAATATGTGTAAATATGATAATAAGGGCGCTGCGGAGTTGCAAATGGGTTACATATGAAAAAAGTTTGTCCTTCATCAGTGATCTTCCAACCATCATAGGCATTTCATCGCTTTAAAGACCATATACCTCCGGTATATATATATATATATATATATATATATATATATGTGTGTGTATGTATATATATGTATATATATATAAGTATGTATGTATGTTCTTCTGGTTTTATAATTTCACAATTCTTTCCCATTAGAGAGAGAGTCGGTTTCTAACAGACACAAGACTCTCTCATTGGAATTTACACAACATCAACTAGGTAGATATATATGTATGCATGCATGTGTAGATATGGATGTTATTGTATGTGTGGATGTGTATGTTTGCGTTGTATGTGTGCATGTGTATATGCTTTGTATCTGTACATGTGTATATGCAGTTATTAGATGCAACATTTTTGGAATGTTTTACATATTTTTACTGTTCCATTAATGGATTGCACTTGTAGTTTCCTAACATGTGTATGTATGTATGTGTGTGAGTATGTATATGTATATAAGTGTGTGTATATAAGTGTATTTCTATTCTTCTGGTTTCATTATTTTTTGGCAGTATTGGTAGAGGGTCGGATGCCATGCTTTGCGACATAGAGTTATGCCCCTTTAGGGTCTGAGTTCAAATCCCGCCGAGGTTCACTTTGCCTTTCACCCTTGCGGGGTCGATAAAATAAAGTACCAGTAATGTACTGGGATAATTGCTGGCCTTGTGCCAAAAAGTAGAAACAATTATTTTATGAATTAGAGGGAGAGCCGGTTTCTAACATAGATACAAGACTGTTTCATTGAAATTTAGGTAAATATGTATGTCTGCATGCTTGTGTGTATGTGCTGGTGTGTATGTATGTGTGTATGTCTACCTGCATGTGTGTGTGTGTGTGTGTGTGTGTCTGAGTGTGTGCGAGTGTGTGCGAGTGTGTGCGTGTGTGTGTGTGCAAGTATTGATGTTATTGTCTGTGTGTAGCTGTATGTTTTGAGTTATATATGTACATGTGCATATAATTTGTATCGATACATGTGTGTATTCAGTTATTACATGTATGTATCCCTAAATCGTCCCCTTTTCTGGCGGTGAGGAGGAAGTGTATGTTTTCGATATAATCTTGGCAATTCGAAGGATCACTAATGTCCACGTGTGAGAAAAGAAAAGCCTCTTCCCCCAGCAGCCACCGAAAATCTCCACCACCATCCTACCTCTCACATCACAAAATATGGGGTTTACAAGTTGCTCAGCGTATCCCTAAACTATCCCTCTCAATTGGCTGTTAATGTCTGACGATATATTGCAGACTCAGTCAATATGGCCGCACAGTTTCAGACGGTCAGTCTATTTTATACATTATCTCATCTGTTGTAATTGACCGACAGTTCTTCGCCATAGTAATCGCTTGGTTTCTTTTATATCAAGTTATTTGTAGTTAATACTAAACAGTTTGGTATATTTATATCTTAATGGAGAACTTATAGTTACAACTCAACACGATAGCGCCGAAAATACATTAGTGTGTGTGTGTGTGTATGTGTGTGTGTGTGGCTGTATGACTGCGTGTGTGTGTGTGTGTGTGTGTGTGTCTGTGTGTGCGTGTGTGTATCTGTGTATGTCTGTGTGACTCTGTGTGTGTGTGTCTGTGTGTGTGTGTGTGTGTGACTGTGTGTTGTGTGTCTGTGTGTCTGTGTCTGTGTGACTGTGTGTGTATGTGTGGGTGTGCATCTGTATGTGTGTGTGTGTGTGTCTGTGTGTGTGTATGTGTGTGTGTCTGTGTAACTGTGTGTATGTGTGGGTGTGCATCTGTATGTGTGTGTGTGTGTGAGTGCGTGCCTGTGTGTCTGTGTCTGTGTGTGTGTGTGTATGTGTGTGTGTGTGTGTGTTTGTGTAACTGTGTGTGTATATGTGAGTGTGCATCTGTGTGTGTCTGTGTGTGTGAGTGCGCGTGTTTGTCTGTGTGCCCGTGTGTGTGTGTGTGTGAGTGTGTGTCTGTGTGTGTGAGTGTGTCTGTGTGTGTGAGTGTGCATGTGTGTGTGTGTCTGTGTGTGTGTCTGTGTGCCTGTGTGTGTGAGTGTAAGGTAGGAGTGGGATGAGGAGGTAATGACTTGTCTACACTAGACTACACTAAACTACACTACACTACACTACACTACACTACACTACACTACACTAAACTACACTACACTACACTACACTACACTACATTACACTACACTACACTACACTACACTAAACTACACTACACTACACTACACTATACTACACTAAACTACACTTCACTACACTACACTATACTACACTAAACTACACTACACTACACTAAACTACACTACACTACACTATACTACACTACAATACACTAAACTACACTTCACTACACTACACTATACTACACTAAACTACACTACACTAAACTACACTACACTACACTAAACTACACTACACTACATTACACTACACTACACTACACTACACTAAACTACACTACACTACACTACACTACACTACACTACACTACACTACACTACACTACACTATACTACACTACACTACACTACACTACACTACATTACACTACACTACACTAAACTACACTATACTACACTACACTACACTACACTACACTACACTACATTACACTACACTACACTAAACTACACTATACTACACTACACTACACTACACTACACTACACTACATTACACTACACTACATTACACTAGACTACACTAAACTACACTACACTACACTACACTACACTACACTACACTACACTACACTACACTATACTACACTACACTACACTAAACTACACTACACTACACTAGACTACACTAAACTACACTACACTACACTACACTACACTACACTACACTAGACTACACTAAACTACACTACACTACACTAAACTACACTACACTACACTAGACTACACTAAACTACACTACACTACACTACACTACACTACACTAAACTACACTATACTACACTACACTACACTACACTACACTACACTACATTACACTACACTAAACTACACTACACTACAATACACTACACTACACTGCACTACACTACACTACACTAGACTACACTAAACTACACTACACTACACTACACTACACTACACTATACTACACTACACTACACTAAACTACACTACACTACACTACACTACACTACACTACACTAGACTACACTAAACTACACTACACTACACTACACTACACTACACTACACTACACTACACTACACTATACTACACTACACTACACTAAACTACACTACACTACACTAGACTACACTAAACTACACTACACTACACTACACTACACTACACTACACTACACTACACTAGACTACACTAAACTACACTACACTACACTACACTACACTACACTACACTACACTATACTACACTACACTACACTAAACTACACTACACTACACTAGACTACACTAAACTACACTACACTACACTACACTACACTACACTACACTACACTACACTATACTACACTAAACTACACTGCACTACACTACACTACACTACACTAAACTACACTACACTACACTACACTACACTACACTACACTATACTACACTACACTACACTAAACTACACTACACTACACTACACTACAATACACTACACTACACTGCACTACACTACACTACACTACATTACACTACACTACACTAAACTACACTATACTACACTACACTACACTACACTACAATACACTACACTACACTGCACTACACTACACTACACTACACTACACTAAACTACACTACACTACACTACACTACAATACACTACACTACACTGCACTACACTACACTACACTACACTACATTACACTACACTACACTAAACTACACTACACTACACTACACTACACTACATTACACTACACTACACTAAACTACACTATACTACACTACACTACACTACACTACAATACACTACACTACACTGCACTACACTACACTACACTACACTACACTAAACTACACTACACTACACTACACTACAATACACTACACTACACTGCACTACACTACACTACACTACACTACACTAAACTACACTACAATACACTACACTATACTACACTACAATACACTAAACTACACTTCACTACACTACAATACACTACACTACAATACACTACACTACAATACACTACACTACACTTCATTACACTAAACTGCACTACACTACACTACACTACACTACACTAAACTACACTACACTACACTGCACTACACTACACTACACTACACTACACTAAACTACACTACACTACACTACACTACACTACACTACACTACACTAAACTACACTACACTACACTGCACTACACTACACTACACTACACTACACTAAACTACACTACACTACACTACACTACACTACACTACACTACATTACACTACACTACACTAAACTACACTATACTACACTACACTACACTACACTACAATACACTACACTATACTACACTACAATACACTAAACTACACTACACTACACTACAATACACTACACTACAATACACTACACTACAATACACTACACTACACTTCATTACACTAAACTGCACTACACTACACTACACTACACTAAACTACACTACACTACACTACACTACACTACATTACACTACACTACACTAACTACACTATACTACACTACACTACACTACACTACAATACACTACACTACAATACACTACACTACAATACACTACACTACACTTCATTACACTAAACTGCACTACACTACACTACCTACACTACACTACACCTAAACACTCATTACAATACACTACACTACATACACTACACTACACTTCATTACACTAAACTGCACTACACTACACTACACTACACTACACTATACTACACTACAATACACTACACTACAATACACTACACTACCACTTCATTACACTAAACTGCACTACACTACACTACACTACACTACACTAAACTACACTACAATACACTACACTACAATACACTACACTACACTTCATTACACTAAACTGCACTACACTACACTACACTACACTACACTATACTACACTACAATACACTACACTACAATACACTACACTACACTTCATTACACTAAACTGCACTACACTACACTACACTACACTACACTAACACTACACTACACTACACTATACTACACTACAATACACTAAACTACACTTCACTACACTATACTATACTAAACTACACTACACTAAACTACACTACACTACACTAAACTACACTACATTACACTACACTACACTAAACTACACTATACTACACTACACTACACTAAACTGCACTACACTACACTACACATATACTACACTAAACTACACTACACTACACTACATTACACTACACTAAACTACACTAGACTTCACTACACTATACTACACTAACACTATACTACACTACACTACACTACAATACACTACACTACACTTCATTACACTAACTGCACTACACTACACTACACTACACTATACTGCACTACACTACACTACACTACAATAAACTACACTACACTAAACTACACTACACTACACTACACTACACTTAACTACACTACACTTAACTACACTACACTAAACTAAACTACACTACACCACACTACACTACACTTAACTACACTACAATACACTACACTACACTAAACTAAACTACACTACACTAAACTACACTACACTATACTACACTTAACTACACTTCATTACACTAAACTGCACTACACTACACTACAATAAACTACACTACACTTAACCACACTACACTACACTACACTATACTACACTACACTACAATAAACTACAATAAACTACACTAAACTAAACTACACTACACTACACTTAACTACACTACAATACACTACACTAAACTAAACTACACTACACCACACTACACTACACTTAACTACACTACAATACACTACACTACACTAAACTAAACTACACTAAACTACACTACACTAAACTACACTTAACTACACTACACTACACTACACTACACTACACTACACTACACTACACTACACAACACTACACTATGACTACACTATGGGTGATGGCGGCGCTGGGGGTTAAACTCCCCTCAATAAGTCAGTATCTTCCCTATAAAGAGCCACGGTGGTGACAATTTCTTGATATTCTCTTTATCTCTGTCTAGACCTCACATTGATTTCAACCGAGCTTTTTCTTATTATTTTTCTTCCGGCTTCTCTCTTCTCATGACACTGGAGAGAAGCTTTACTTATTTGTTTGTATGTTGATAACTATCTCCACATAACTCTTCATTTCATTTCTTTCATTTCCCTTTCTACTCTCTTCTTTCTTTTCTTTCCTTGTCCTTTCCTCCTCT
>CAXHJY010000828.1:30000-37500 GCA_964016885.1 Eledone cirrhosa
CTCTCTCTGTATGCATATACATATATTATGGCGGTGGATTGGCAGAATCAGTAGACAGTCGGACAGCATGCTTAACGACATAGAGTTATAGCCCTTTACCTTCAGAGGTTAGCTTTTCTTTCATCCTTACGAGGCTGATAAATAAAGTACCAGCAATGGGATCGATTTAGTCGACATTCATTTCTCCCCAAATTGTTGGCCTTGTGCCTAAAGTAGAAACAGTTATTACTATTAAGAGTAATAAGCAATTTGACACACACAATTTAGTATTACTTGGAATATTTTCACCAGAGCTAAATGTTATAACGAAAGTAATGTCATGTAATATATGTCATCCAGAATATCTTAAAACATTTTTCGAAAAAATTAAAAAATCATTTTAACAAGATTACTCAAAGTATCTCTTTCTGAGGAAATAGAATATTTAAACTTCGAGCCGTATTACATTTGTAATAAACTATACTAGATAACATCAACAGCTCATTACATCATACTATTCAGTCATCTGTATATTCTTCGCTTGGACTCATCTAAACTCTCACGATATCCAGAAACCTATATATAGTATTTATCTCCTATCTATCTACAAACTTAAAGCGTAAACTAGTTAAATATTCTTCCTATGTAAATATGCAAAACAATTTAGACATTTTAGAATTTCTTATCATTATGTAAAGGAATTAAATAATTGTTTCTACTTTAGGCACAAGGCCAGCAATTACCCAGTGCATTACTGGTACTTTATTTTATCGACCCCGTAAGGATGAAAGGCAAAGTCAACCTCGGCGGGATTTGAACTCAGATCGTAAAGGGACGTAACTATGCTGAAAGCATGGCGTCCGACCCTCTACCGATACTGCCAATTAAATAATGTGAGGATTTGAGTGAGAATGTTCATGTAAGGTGAAAGTAAGCCCAGATGTGCCCACATCAAGAGCTTCGTAAACTTCCTTTATATTTATTCATAAGGTTTCACTCAATTTTAAGATCAATATGTTAATTATTTAATAGCATTTTATATTTTGTGTAATATGTTTAACTTCATCTACAAATACATAGAAATGATGATATAATTTCATTAGTGAATTGACAGTAACGGTTGAGGATCGGACGCTATGCTTTCCAGCATAGTTACGTCCCTTTCTGTTCTGAGTTTAAATCCCGCCAAGGTTAAATTTGCCTTTCATCCTTACGGGGTCGATAAAATAAAGTACCAGTAATGCACTGGTTAATTGCTGGCCTTGTGCCAAAAGTAGAAACAATTATTAAAGAAATTGAAAAATTTTACTTAGCACTCCCTAATAATCATTTTCTAAAAATATCTATGAAATTTATTTAAGATGCTACGTGTTAACCTTTTTATCTCACTTAAATAATTCCTCTCACAATAATAATTGTACCTTCAATTGTTATTCACACATGACTACTTTCTTCTATGTAAATATTTACTTACTTCTTATTTTATAATTACACTATGGATATATTTCTTTTTTATTTCTTGTAAACATATTTAATACTTAATTTGAAAATGTGAATGCTAACACATAGAAAAGATGATAATATCCCGGTAATTACAAGCTGAGGAATTCTAACACAGTGAGATAGTGAACTCACAACACATCTAAAACAAACTTCCAAAGTTTAATTTATAAAATTCTAAGCAGCAAAATTTCATTGTCACCTAAGTAACTCCGTGGACCCTCTCGCTCATGATTACTTCTCGAGACACCAACAGGTGCATATATATTAGAGATCCAACAATAAGAAAATTGGCCGATTACGGATTAATCGACTGCGGATTATCTATGTAATTATGTGTGGAGATGTGAATATATTATATTTCAGAATAATTTGGGTTGATTTACATTGTCCAAGGAAATAATTGTTTCTATTTTAGGCACAAGGCCAGCAATTAACCAGTACATTACTGGTACTTTATTTTATCGACACCATAAGGATGAAAGGCAAAGTTAACTTCGGCTGGATTTTAACTCAGATCGTAAAGAGACGTAACTATGCTGGAAAGCATGTCCGACCCTCTACCGATACTGCCAATTCACCGTAGAATAATGTTCGTTCATTAAAACTGATTAATCAACAAACAAAAAACCGATACCGATTAATCGACAAAAATGGCTGATATTGCCGATAGTGATTATCTGCCGATTAAGTGATAAATATCTAATATATTACTAAGAAGGCTTTTCAATTCTTGTACGTGTGTTATGATTTAGCACACGAATTGAAAAAATATGTATTGGGCGATATGCTCTTTTTTCAACATGGGCGTAGTCAATTATATATTTATATATATACCCGCTCAGTAGTCGCTGGCAAGAGAATGAGTATTCAATACCACAGTAGATGTTAATGTTTCCTTTATTAAGGACAAGTTAGACTCCTGTTACTCTCGAAATTTCCACTGTGCATTTACTGGGTCATCAAACATCTCTTGCTTGTTGAACCTGTGAATGCACAGGCGAAACACCAGTGTAAGGCGGGTAGAAAAAGCGAAACGTAACGCCGATTCCGAGTCATGCTGGCAAGCGCTCCATAGGTTATAAAGACCATAAACATAGGTTATAAAGGCCATACAAACTGAGAAGGGGGTCAAGAAGCCATAAACCACCAAAGCCAAAAAACACGTCAAGCTAAACAGGTCAGACAAAATAAATGACATAATCATATATATATATATATATATATATATATATATATATATGTATATATATATATATATATATGTATATATATATGTATATATATATGTATATATATATGTATATATATATGTATATATATATATATATGTATATATATATGTATATATATATATATATGTATATATATATATATATATATATATGTATATATATACATATATATAACAAACCTGGACCCTTGGAATTGATGGTAAAATCGAGTACAGGGTTTCTGCGACACCAAATCAATAATACTGTCTGCTTAAAACAATAAGCTTTTGGTATAATGATCGAACGAGAAATATCACGTTATCAACAGGTATTTTGTTCTACGCCAGTGTTGTGGATGACACAGTGTTTTGTAAAAGCACATGTGTAACTCACAGGGGAAAAACCCCATATTTTGGCAAATGAATTCAGCATGTGTAAATCATGCAAAAATTGCATATATATATATATAGGAACCAGTAAGACCCCGACGGCTGAGCTCAAGCCGTTTCGACGGCTAATTCTGGACTCAGAATTAGCCGTCGAAACGGCTTGAGCTCAGCCGTCGGGGTCTTACTGGTTCCTATTACCCACTCTACTACCCAAAGTATTGAGTACTTTGGTGCGTTATGGTCCACCTGGTTCCTTACCACATTTCCTTCGTTATATATATATATATATATATATATATATATATATATATATATATATAATATATATATATATATATAATATATATATATATAATATAATATATATAATACAATACATATAATATAATATATATAATACAATACATATAATATAATATATATAATGCAATATATATAATATATATACATATATATATATAATATATATATATATATATAATATATATATATATATATATATATATATAATACAATATATATATATATATATCATAGTACTGTATTGTTCTCCCATTTTGTTTTTCCTTATTGACCTTTTCGTTTATATACACATGGATACATGTACATATATACTTACACGTGTGTGTGTGCGTGTTTTCTAGAAAGGAGAGAAAGTTATGTTGTCTTGAACCATTCTTATTATAGAATTATATACCTCAGGTATTTGACAACAACTGCAATAAGATTCATTTTGCTGTCAAGGCAGTATAAATATGATTGTATGAAGTAGGGAAGACAAATTATAAAAATGAAGTGAATCATAGTAGGGCTTTTTATGATGATGGCTCCATGAGGAAATTCAATGATATTAAAACTTCCGGTAATGTAGTCGTGAAAACAGAAATCTTCTCCCGTCATCTATGCACTGCTTTTCGACTCTACAAAGTGTGTTTTTTTGTTGTTGAACTTCAGGCCGTAGAGATACATGAATGCATGAATACGTGAATATTTGTTATTGTTAACGTTATTGTTGTTTAGTCATGTTAGACTCTAAACATGCAGACTTATTATGGAAGGGCACTACAATCATGGACATTCTATTCTATTCCTCCTATCTAGACTATCATTCATTTTTTAAGATAGTTGAATGTGATTTGAAGGAAATTTAGCTGCTATATCTAGCAATGTCAGTGAATTCATAGATGCTCTTTTGTTCGGATGGGATAGGAAACGGACCTGTCAACTCTCCCCGTCTAAAGGGGAGATCTTCCAGCCACTTTCGGGTGGGTGAGAGATGACTCTTGTGAAAATGGGTATAGCTTTCATTATGTAAAATCTCCCAATTTTGCCTCATTATCCCTCGTTTCGGGGCACTTTTTTTTCATGGTACTCCCCGTTTGGGTTTTTAGAGGTTGGCAGGTCTGTATGAAAGTTAAATAAGAACACATACGAGAGTTGAGAACGATATTTTATTTATTTGGAGAAGGGCTGTTTCATTTGATGTTGATTATTGTTAATCAAAGGTTAGAATTTTTATCTACGCTTAATTATTTTGATAGGATCATAATCCGAATATTTTACTAATTACCCAAATCCACCAAATTCATTAACCTTTTAGTATAACCAGCTGAAACTTAAATGTCATTCTGAACGAATAACAAACAAACAATAAAGGTTATATGTAATGTTTCATATTAGCTCGCATAATATCTCTTTCATTTTGTATCCTTTCTACAGTTTTTTATGCTTAACATCAGAATTTAGAAATTGCTTCCAGAGTATATTTATCAGTGATTAAAAGAAGGCAGTACACAGAGAAACGGCGTTGCGTTACCTTTTTTTACTTTTCATGAAAGGGGGTCTAATAGCATCTGTGCTTTTCTTTTCAACTTCACTCACATGGAAGTAGCGTACCTTAAACCCCATTTTTATCATTAATGCATACTATATTATATAGCTTTGAAAATATACGGCACCGCCTTCGAAAAAAATTGAAATTTTTAATTTTGTAGTTATATTGGATGTTGCTTATAATAATTTTTTTTATAATACCTGGAACGGAAGTTCAAGGAGTGTTCTAGAAATTCTACGGGTAGTAACTCTAGCTACTTCCCTTTGTCTAGAGAGCGCTACAAAGTGTTACCAAAAGATTATTGTAATCAAAACCTGTGGGTTTCTGATATGCTCAGTATATTGTTATACTTTCTGTTTATGTTGCCTGTCTGTTATTTTTATCAAAATGAGTAAGTCTCAATTGCACTCATGGTCAAGCTATAGCCTTTGCTTAATGTTATCTTTAGGTTGTTATTTTCTGAAAATGATTACAATAGACGACTTCGATTGTATATTCACAGTATATTTCTGTGTAGTTGTATGGTTGGCACTTTTATTGCATACTAAGATAGTAATCTTAATTTACTTGGGAGGAAATGTTATAAATATGTGTGTGTGTGTGTGTGTGTGTGTGTGTGTGTGTGTGTGTGTGTGTGTGTGTGTGTGTGTGTTGGAGCACGCGCGTTGAATACTTAGAAAGAAACATAATAAACAAAGGGAAAGGAAAACATGAATAGAATGGATGAGAAACAAAGAGAAAAAAAGAAAGTAATAGTGAGTCAATTAAAGGGAGGAAAAAAGAGGAGTTTATTTATTAGATAGAGAGAGAAAAAGGGAGAGAAAGAGAGATGTTTCGCGAGTAGGGTGGCAGGTAAACTGAATGGCATTTCAAAGGTGGTGAGATATAGACGCCCGATTGGCTGTTTAATAATATGTACTGACACTAAGGTGAGGGGGAATAACAAAGGCAACGAAAGAGTAATAATTTATGAAATAATTAAAAGCATTCAGAAGGCCTCAAATCTGAAGGCTTTTCTGAGTGTTTTAGGCAAGTAGGAATAGGGGACTATTTAAGCGAATAAAAATAGAGAGGCAATGAGGTTCAAATAAAAGAGCAACAAACAGATATAATTATATACATTGCAATAGAGAGTATACTATGCATCAACATATAATGTTTGGATTGCAAAGTTTTAAGGGAGATTTAGCTGCTCTTTCTAACAGAACAAGTTCTAGAACCCTTTTCTTTGATTCGTGGCTGAGATTGTTGCGGTTGCCTTTCTTGCTGTAGCTGATTAGCCCCATGTCTGCTACGATCGAACGAACTTAGGATCAAAGTCATTCCAACGTAGACCATCCAAGTTGGAATGCCTTTGATCATTTATATAATACACTAATATATCTATGCATTCATACCCTATATATATATATATATATATATATATATATATATATATATATATATATATATATGGTTATGTATATGTATATGTAAATATAAATATGTGTATATATAAATATTTGTGTGTGTGTGTATATATATATATATATTTATGTGTATATATATATATGTATATATATATATATTTGTACATACATACACACGCATATATACAAGGTGGAGGAACATTCTTTAAGCGGGTCATTTTCCACAGTAAATACACATACGGTATGGGTCTAACACATATGCCATGTGTTTCATAACTTGAATTAACTGAGATTATCCCTGCAGTTTTTAGGTAAAATCTCTCTCTGAGGATATTGAATATTTAAAAACAATCCAGGGATATACTTCCAGTAATATCAGCTAAGCAAAATATGTAGAAAACAAAGGCAATGCGATATGTGAAAGCAGTGGACATGCTGCTTACAAACTTATAAAGAGATACAATTGAGTAAATACCACACTATCAACTGCCTGCCATTTTGACACTATGAATTTAACATATTTTGTTGTATTATATTGCTGAAATTTACTCATTCCATGTATTGAACTTAGAGGAATAGAGTCTCATCAAGAGTCGATATGTTTCTATTGTTTCTCTCCCACATTAGATCTGAGAAAGCAGACCAGTCCATCTTATACTCAGACACTGTTTATCTAAGAGATCACTAACCAATATATGCTTTCAAAATGGTAGAGTGCAGTTTGAGACAAATTTAGGTACTTTAAAACAAGCAACCACCTATAGTTTCCTTCGTTTACTTAGTATCTTTACAACGAATTTTCCAATGATGTTTCAACAATCCAGTGAATTCAGGAGTTGTAGATAAATCATGTACTTCTTCTGAATTCAACGAAGGAGCGTGGTTTTGTGGTTAAGGTACTCGGCTCACAATCGTAACGTCAATGGTTCGATTCCGGGCGGCGCGTTGTCTCTTTGAGCAAAACATTTTATTTCACGTTGCTCCAGTCCACCCAACTGGCAAAAGTGTTGTACCTGTAATTCGAAGGGCCAGCCTTATCTAATTCTGTGTCACGCTGAATCCCCCTGAGAACTATGTTAAGCGTACGCGTGTCTGTGGAATGCTCAGTCACTTACACGTTAATTTCATGTGTACGCTGCTCCGTTGATCGGATCAACTGGAACACTCGTTGTCAC
>CAXHJY010000828.1:52500-54498 GCA_964016885.1 Eledone cirrhosa
TCATGCGAAGTGCTTCTATGTGGTCTCTTGATTTGCCTAAGTAGCAGATAAATAAATCTAACTCAATTCACACGCCACTCTCTTGTAAAGATAAAAGAAATCACTGGATAATGTGGTCCGGATATAAACTAAAAGGATGCCTTGAAATACATTTGACAATAGACTTGCTCGATCATGTCTGACCTGGGGCTTAACAACAACATCAAACTTCCCAAATGTCATGGCTGCTTCCATTCCAATTTTGACAAATCATAAAACACATATAAAATGAACAAAAATAAATTAATTTAGTGAATATCATTTTATACATATTTCTTTTTTTTTAAGTCAGATCTAAAACAAAGTTAATCAATTAAATAAATTACAAAGAAAAGTTCGAAGAAGATATTTACAGATTTTTCGATTAAGCTTTCAGAAATTTCAATAATTGATTCACTGATTTCTCAATCACATATTGGAATACTAATTGATACAAGAATATAGTTCAGATAATTTCACAAGAACTTTATTGAGATGTATGTTTAGACATAGATTCATCAAGATCAAGCAAATAGTACGATAAGAATCAAGGTCATTACAACCATGACAATCACAAGTTGTTGGTTTTTTTTTGTATGTACATCAGCAAAAACATTGTCGAATAAATGTTTCTTTTTCTGAGGCATTTGGGTTTTGAGGTTTCGATTGGTAATTCTAGGAGATCGAACGAGCAGTTAGTTGATTTCTCGTTGTTGTTGCCATGTTTAGTGCCAAGGAAACACCAATCAGGCATATATATAATTAAAGGTTTTCCTGTCACCACCATCCATTTATATTGTGCGGGGTGTTTGAGCATGACTACATAATCCAATGTAGCACTTAATGTGATTTTTGGCATATATATATATATATATATATATGTATGTATATATACATTATATATATATATATATATATATATATATATATATATATATATACAGTGTATGCATTTATGTTTGTGGGTCGGTGTGAAATTGAAAAATATATCACGCACTCATTACTTTCAAGCAAAAGTTTTTTTAAAGAGTAATAACTAGATAACATACTGTTGTTATATATCACTTTACGAAAGACAAATCAAAGCTAATTTGTTCAATGTTGAGTACTCATTTCCAAACAGAATATACAGAGAGCTCATATAAACATTTAACATGTCACTTTGTTACGTATGTTTCAAGTTATGTTTCAGGACGCAAGTGTAAATATGTTTTTGCGTTATTGAGTTACCATGTTCTTATGTGTGTGCTTGTATCTATGTTAATTTGTTTGTTTATTTGTTTGTCTTTATTTATACACCATTTGAAATAATTAATATTATCAGCAAATAATTCCGATTAAACCAAGTAGGTAAACTGAAGAAAATTCATGTAAGCACGCATTCATGGAAGAATAATATATATATAAAATTAATTCACGTCATATATACACCATTTTGTAATGACTTCTAGTTAAAATGATTAGTGACAGAACTGGTTATATATAAATTTCCTATATTTGACATGAATCTAATGGCATAATATGAACATTTTAAAGATGGTACTACGAGTATATACACACATATATGTATATATATATATATAATAAATATATATATATATAATAAATATATATATATATAATAAATATAATAATAAATCCAAAGAGAAGCGATTCTTTGCTTAAACTTTAATATATATATATATATATATATATAAAATAAAGTTAAATAAAAGTCAAATGATTAAAATTTAGCTTCGTTTATTACTGCTATATATATTTCAGTGACAGCCATCTTTGGCTGTGACCTCTTCAGGCAGTTTGAATTAGTATGGTATAGACAAGTACATATGTTGTTTAGGTGTATGATATTGTCCATACTCTGATATGCCCAGTTCCTTGTTGGGTTGTTAATTCACTGGGGAACTGGAGTCATATCATATGACTCCAGTTCCCCAGTGAATTAACAACCCAACAAGGAACTGGGCATATCAGAGTATT
>CAXHJY010000829.1:2500-7500 GCA_964016885.1 Eledone cirrhosa
ATATATATATACTAGCTGTCCCGTCCGGCTGGCGACCGGGAACGTGTACCTGCCCCCACCACTCCACTGCAAAGATTCCACACACCCTCCCGTGTCACATTGTGCTTCCGACTCTCTCTCTCTCTCTCTCTCTCTCTCAATAACTAACAATTTAATTGTATCTCTCTCTCTCTCTAACGGCCTATTTCTCTCTTTTCCCCTCCCTCTGTTTTTCTCTCTCTCTCTCTTTCTCTGTAGATGTGTGTGTGTGTAGTTTTCCTAATCTTTCTCCTCCTCTCTCTCTCTCTTCTCTCTCTCTCTCTCTATCTGTATATATTGAAGGGAGATACGGAAACTAAAACAGTGTTGTATTATAGAGAGTGAAGAGCGACAGAAAGAGTAAAGCAGTTAAATTATAGAGGGGGGGGGAATGATCTTACATACATACATACATACATACATACATATATACATATAAAGTATAGATATGTGTGTGTCTTTCTGTTTGTGTATGTGTGTATGTGTCTGTGTTTTGTTTTGATGTTATCCGGCAATTGGCGAAATCAGGTGTGAAAGTATGTGTATGTGTGTATGTGTGTGTATGTGTGTGTTTGGGTATGTGTGTGTGTGAGGGGGAGGGGAGGGGGGGGTGTTACTTATGCGACCGACGACAGAAAAAGTGTGTGGGATACATCCATTATTATATTTGTCAGTATTTTCGATCTGCGACCATTATATTATGATATTTGTATCCAAATGATTTTAGATGTATGTATTACTTGCTTGCCTTTCCCTCTGTTTCTCTTTCTCTCTCTCTCTCTCTCTCTCTCTCTCTCTCTCTCTCTCTCTCTCTCTCTCTCTCTCTCTCTCTCTCGCTTTCTCTCTCTCTCTCTCTTTATCTTTAGACGTGAATGTGTAGTTTTCCTAATCTGTCTCTTTCACTCTCTGTCTCTCTAAGAGGGTTGCCTTTCGATGTATGTATTAGCTGCTTTTGTGTTGACCGAATTCGAAGGAGGTTATCCTATTGAAATAAACATACATACGACGTTCATCTCTATGTTGATATCAATCCCATTATTTATATCATATGAGTTAATATCTGTATACAACAACTACAACGGTACGCGATGGGGCCCACCCACAGTCCCGGCGGACAGAATGGTGAAGGCGTTTCCCCGGAGGACGGCAAGGGAGACGCGCTGGAAAAGCCACTCCAACTCGCGTGGCTCACACCTGCGGGTGGCCAGCTCAGCACCTATGGTGCTGAGTAAGGCGGTAGCCCTGGGGCCGAGGACACCAGAAGTCTTCACTGCCAGGGGTAGGACCGCAAACCTGTCGGAGAGCGACCGGTATTTGAGGAGTTTGGTCCCCTCAGCCCGACGTGCAGCAGAACCTGGGTATATATTGATATATTGAAGGTAGATATGGAAAGTAGAAGAGTGTTGTCATATTGAGAGTGAAGAGAGACAGAGAGTAAAGCAGTTAAATTATAGAGAGGGTGAAAGAGGGAGAGAGAGACGACGCTCAGCTTTATAATATTTGAGAGTGAAGAGCAACAGAGAGAGTAAAGCAGTTACATTATAGAGAGGGGGAATTATCTATTATAGAGAGAGGAAAGAGCGACGGAGAGAGTAAAGCTAAGAAACTATAGGGAGGCGTGTAGGATACATACATACAAAATACACACGACACTCAGCTTTATAATATTATATATATATATATATATTTATTAAAATATATTTATTTAATAAATATTTGCTCTACGGTTCTTATATATTTGATATATATTTATCCTTTATCGAGCCCGCTTCGGATTTTAGTCTTCAAATTTATTATTATTACTATATATATATATATATATATATATATATATATATATATATATATATATATATATATATATATATATATAAGAAACCCAAGAAGCTAGATTTACCACCTTTCTAGTGGGTCCGGGTAAGTTTGTTTTTTTTCCATTCATATAAATTATTGATTTATTGATATTTTATTTGAGTGACCCGAATCTTCCTGGTCGTTCTTTTTCGGCTGCATGGGTGATTTTAGGCATAATCTTTGTGTGTTGGTATTTTAACAATAGTTATAGCTCTGATTTATCTGAATTATTGAGCCCTCTGCCACTCATGTCGGATTTGTTTATCGTTAATTCGTGAGCTGATTTTCCGATACTCGATTATTCTATTATATATATATATATATATATATATATATATATATATATATATATATATATCTACAGATACATTGTAGGTCGCTTTAACCCGTCTTTTATTATTCAAAAAACTTCTCGCCAATAAACATTAACCCTTTGTGCGCCATTCATCTAACTGCAGACCAACAAATACCAAGTAAACGGAGCGTTGACAAGAACGATCGCGAATGAATCTTCGAGGTAAGCAGTTTCCTCCCGAGCTGTTAGTTCACGCGGGATTCTCTGCTACACCTTTTCGTAATAATACCGAACAACGTGCTGCTGGTCACTCCTTCTTCCAAAAGCCGTACAAAGCGGACATGCGCATAAGGTAGATGGATCGGGTGCAAATCTACACCAGGGCTACGCGAGAAATCCGCAAGGGACTGCACCGAGAGGGATAGAGAGAATGAGTAACTTAGTGGAAAGAGTGCGAATGAACTTTTGAGGTAAGTAGCCTACGACTTACTGCTATGACACTGGAACCTTCTGCCAACTTAACCTGTGACTTTCTCTTTCACATTTACTCCAAAAGGCTAAAACAGAGGAGTGTGAAAAGAAGGGGCTCAACAATATTTCTATGAACAATGCATAGTTGTACAAATTATTGTAAAGTTTGTTAAAATAGTTGTTTTCTGTTCAACATTTATTGTTGTAACTATCAATTTTCTTTAACGTACTGGCTGAGAAAAGAAACCTACAATGAAAGAACATCTTAAAGTTTACCCAAGCCAAATATTGTATTTATTATCATTTCTATCTGCAGGTTCTTAGCAAGCTTACTGGCGTTTTAGTATGGTATTCAATTCTCATATCGTTTTTGATTGATATGGTGCATATATCGCAGCTATTCATATGTTTTAAACATTAGATAACGATTGCTTGCTGATGTCTACTGTACGACAGAATTAGCTGGAACATATTTTGAATGAACAAATAGAAGAGATATAAAAGAGAGATGTTTGTTGGTTGGTTCCTTCGCGTATCACAAAAAAAAAAAAAACGGAAAGTGACAATCGGAAAGTATTTACAGGATTGGGATAAGAATTTATCCAGAAAAGTTTATTGATATTAATTTTATAACACCAAAGAAGAAGAAAGACACCACGTATGTTAACCAACCTGACTGCTATTTCTAACAGGCCAACCGCTATAGAATATCGAACCAACATTTCAACAGCACGTAGAAATTAATTAAATATACGGTCAACCATACACAATTAGGTATAAAATTAAAGGTTAGAAATGCTTATATACATACCAGGATTAAATCACTAATATATATAAGGGTTCAAGTTTTCCTTTCAAAATGAAATATTTTTTTCCCAATATCACACACCAATCTAAAACTACTTCTCATATGTTGATTTAAAACTGCACTATCCACAAGTGTTTTTTAACCTTCATATCATGTCTTCCTGTTTTATCTGATGAAAACACAAATATTATTGTATGATGATATTTGTTTTTGAAATGCGCATAATAAAATACATGGAACTCCTTTAACCATCTTTTGTTCTTATATATTATGTATACTCCAGTCCTACAAACTGTAGAGTGCTTCTTATCCGATATCTGCATTGCTTTATTGTACTACAATAAAACTCACCTCCTATATATATATGTACATATATATATATATATATATATACATTTATATATATATATATATATATATATATGTATGTACATATATATATATGTACATATATATATATATATATATGTACATATATATATATATATACATGTATACATATATATATGTACATACGTATATATACATATATGTATATATATATACATATATGTATATATATATATATATATATATACGTATAGGAAACGATCGACTTTCGTCAAATCGGACCGAGGGAACAATGTTTCCGTTGGTCTTTCCAATTGCTAATACTATCTATCGGTTGCAACTCCAGGTAGAAGGAGCAACGTGAAATAAAGTGTCTTGCTCAAGGACATAACGCATCGCCTGGTCCAGGAATCGAACTCACAACCTTACGATTGCGAATCCAATTCTCTAACCACTCAGCCACAGGCCTTCACGTATATATATGTATATATGTATACATATATACATATATATATGTACATATATATATATATATGTATATATATATACACATATATACGTGCCCCGGCATGGCCTCAGCCGGATGGATGGAACAGGTAAAAGAGTAAAAGAGTATACATATATATCTATGTATATATATATATACATATACATATATATATATATGTATATATACACATATATATATATACAAATACATATATATATATGTATATATCTATATATACACATATATATATATATACAAATATATATATATATATGTATATATCTATATATACACATATATATATATATACAAATATATATATGCATATATATATATATATATAGGAACGAGTAGGACCCCGACGGCTGAGCTCAAGCCGTTTCGACGGCTAATTCTGGACTGAGTCCAGAATTAGCCGTCGAAACGGCTTGAGCTCAGCCGTCGGGGTCCTACTCGTTCCTATTATTGTGTCTGCAGTATATATACATATATATATACAGTATATATACATACATATATTATTGTGTCTGCAGTATATATACATATATATACAGTGTATATACATACATATATATGTATTTGTGTGTATATATACATATATATATTATATATATATATATATATATATATATATATATATATATATATACACACAAATACATATATATATATGTATATATGTATGTATATATACTGTATATATATATATGTATATATATATATGTATTTGTGTG
>CAXHJY010000830.1:0-20000 GCA_964016885.1 Eledone cirrhosa
AAGATAATATTTTGAAGTTGTACTTCAAATTGAGAAGAGTCATTTTAGCCATTCAAAAAAACCAAATTCACATTTACTTCATGATTTCAACATTTTCATTACACTACATTATTGCCGTTCCAATCCATCATCATTATTTAAGTATTCATAATATATTAATGATATATTGAAGAACTACTTAGTTTAAATAAAAATAGGCACCTAACTATTTTATAAATATGTAGATATTTTCAAATCTTACAACAAAAAAAGACACTTAGCATTGCAACATACTCATTAAGGTATATAATTAATACTTGCTTCGACTGGAAAAACATTTAATTTTAGCACAATGCTTGCTATCACTTTAAGATTTAAAAGAAATTAACGTTAGTGTGTTTATCTATTCTCGCGCGTGTGTGTACACAAACACCTACACAAATAAAATGCTACTTTAGTGATTGTTTGGTAAGTGATTCTGAGAATTATATTAATGTATGCTTCAATAAAAGAACATACATATTATATATATATACTAGTAGCTTGTTTTTATATGGGAAATAGAATTAGATATCAATATTTTTAAAATTGGAGCATGAGTGCTTGGAAAACAAAGAAAGCAATATAATATTAGAATGCATATATACAAATTCCTTTTTTCATTAATGTTGTTCTGTTTTGTATATACTACACACACACACAATATATATATATATATATATATATATATAATGCTGAGTACTATAAAACACAAAATAAACTTCAGAGATCCATAATTTAGACCAAACAAAATAATCTCAGCCTGCTAGAAATAGAAACCTAAACCTTCCTCAAATTACACATCATTTTAGAAAAGAAATATTCATTGCATAACATGGTACTGTGTTGAAATGTATCTAAGAAAAGAGACGATGATACTGACAGGAATCTCATTGACCATAGATATGCTTGATCAGAGCTGGCATTGAGCTAAAAATCAACCCCAATATAGTTTATGTAGATTTATTCTTTTGGGGTATCTAAGTTACAGAAAATAATGCCCAACATAATTACAAATCTGTTTTCCCATTGCTTGCATGGATTAGGCAGGTCTTCATCGTCATCTTCTTCAGAAAGCCTGAGATCAGCTCTTGCCACTTCTGATGTCTACCTCTTCTGAAAGTTCCTTCCACTTGGATTGTTTGTTACTTATTTACCTAACTATTCTTCTCATCACAGTCTCCACTCTTATACACTATTGCCAATTGTTCCTGCACGTGTACTCTTTTGTTTATTCACAATAACATTACATATCCAGTAGAATACGCTTACTTTAAATCTTTCCTGTCTTTGCAATCCTCGACATTCAATGCTTATGTTTATCTATGTAACTTTGCACTAGGCATACAAGCATAACATAATCTACCCTTCATTGAAGACAAAATTCTTTTGTTACCAGTACAAACAATGGTTTCTTGGAATAGGTCATCTAGGTAACAGAATTTGTCTACTACTTCTAGAGATCCATCCAGGCATTTAAAAGAATTTGCTTGATAGGTGTTCTTATGGCTAATTATTCCTGTGCATCTTCTATATTCAAAATCCTTCTGTTATACTGTCTGTGATGGCACTTCTCTTTTTGTGCACCCAGAGTACACTGACTGGAATTTTCTGCATATCAACCATGGACACTTCCCGAATGGCTGTAAACTCTTGTGTTAGAGTAAAGTTGTGTATGAATATAATTTGTTTGTAATTATAATACAACTAAATCTGAACAGAAAAGTTGATCTTTCAATGCAAATATATTCAATTCAAATTAAGAAAATGTAAGTTATACATTATTTCCATATAAATGAGTTAGCAATGCTTAATATATTCAACACAAAAAGGAAATCCAAGAAAAATAGTCATAGATTACCAAATTTCTGAATTGCGAAGAAGATTTGCAAACTTGAATCATTCAAGATTTAAAAAAAAGTAAAATGAATAAAAATTATTTCAGACAGTTATAGAAGTTTTGAAGAATCATTGTGCAGTATAGAGTTGCTATTGTATCCACAGAGCATATACATATACAAATGTGTGTACAGGCTTGCACACAAATAACATAAAACAATGTATATACTCTTTCATGTTCTGTAAAAGATTAACTTGTAATTTTTATACAGATTTAGTGCTACTTCTGAAGTAGATCTTAATCTCTATTTTGTAACAATGAAAAAATTTAATAAAATTCCTCTTGTACTTTTGAAAGTTTTGCTGATCATAATCCACTTCTGATAAAATTGATTTTAAATATAAACTGGTTAAAAATCTTCTGAGTTTTAGTAAACAAACTCATTTAAATATTCCTATGTTTTTTTTATAAACAAGACATATTTTTAAAAACTATATAGCTGATATAGATAATGATCAAATTTGATATCTTTAAATACACAATAAAATAACAATGAAATAAGAACAATTAAAATCGAAAACAATAAATACATTGTTAATTATTGCAAGAAATAGCAATAGATTAATATTTGAAATATGGGTGAAGAGAAATGATTTGACAAATAACATTTATATTCATTTTATTGACATAATAAATCAAATTTTCTTAGAATTAATTATGCCTCATTAATCCACAAAATTCAAAATTTCTTATGAAAGTAGAGGAGCAAATTAAGACATCAATCAATACAATGGAGATAACTAGATATAAATCCAGTATATGTCATCTAGGATATATTTCGCTCCCTTTCTTGTACTTTCATTTAATCACTTATTCATTTAAAAGTTCAACCCTTGCTAGCAGGGAAAGTGGGTGATAAAACAACAACGTCAATGAATGATGATGATGAGGATTTATTCCTTTAAAAACAATTTGTTTTCTTTCTTTACAGTTTAGTTACAGAAGCTTTTTCATGGCCTCCACAACTGGTCAGTGAGAGGGTGGAGGATTGGTGTCCTGAAACTGGAGATCTTGCTCAAATATTTGAAACAGAGTGAATTCTCCTAAAGACACCAAATCACCAAGAGGCAGTGGTGTTAAGCCAGTTGACAGATTAAGTCTACAACCCAAGTAGGTAATAATAGTTGGGTTTGAACTCAAAATATAAAAAAACTAGAACAAATATGACATGGCATTTTATTCAACACTGTTCTACCAAACCACTACTATGGACTGGTACTTTATTTAATCAACCCCAAAATAATAAAGGGCAGAACTGAGCTCAGAATGTAGAGAGCCAGAACAAATATCACACGGTACATTTGCCCTATACTCTAACAACCCTACCAATATGCAGCTTCAAAATACCACAAATATCAAATATATCCTCAAAGCAAATGTCTGTTTAGGTTTTATAATACTTATACCTGTAGAACAACACACAAACATGTCTGAATCAATTTATTTTTGTGGCTTAAATTTCTAAAGTCTGACTTTTGACCTAGGTAGGTAACGTTACAATGTATCATCCAAACTACTTTATCAATTCTTATCACAATCAAATAGTCAATTCTCTTGATTACAGCACCATACAAAAGCCAATAACAAACTGGTATATATTCACTATATCAACTAGAAATAGCAGCTAAATCTCCCAGAAATAGCATTTCCTATCTTTAAAATATGAACAGATTAGATAATATTCTCTGGAGTGCACTACCACTGAACAATCTTATGTGACTAGATTACCTTTGATCATAGGCCTGCTAGATCAGTGATGACTACCTGAGGCTAAACAAGAACAACTGTATCATACAGCAGTGTATATAACTACAATTTTCTGCCATCAATATGCACCATTCCATGAATTATATTCTATATTTTCACATGATAGTCACTATTTTACCATTTATTCAAATAAAACAGCCAGTAACCTGAATACATATATATATATATATATATATTTATATATAAGTTCTGTCTTTTCTTTAACCACTGAAAAAAATGCTAAATTCATAAAAAGTGGAGAGTGGGGTTGGCTTCTGAAAAAGAATGTGTATATTATAAGTTTTTATAATCATATATGCCTTGTCTACCAACTGATTTAGCATAAAGCAGCTTTCATAATTTTCATTATTCATATAATCTTATAGTCCATAAATATTCTAAAGCAATTTTGAAAAATAATCTTATAGCAATTATTCCATTGAACAGTAATTTTAATCATTCAAAAACATGAAAACTGCTGAAGAGTCCTACAAACATTTTAACACCACAAAATAACTTCTTATTCCACTTCGATCACTTATTCCTGAGAGGATCATGAGGGCAGAGTCCTCAAACACCCCTTCCAGCAGATTCTGTCAGAAGCAAAGTCTCCAGCTGGATCCTCAAGCGAGATCAGTCAAGCTTATGGATGTTATCCAACCATCTTGATCGGGGTGTACCCCTGGGACTCTTGCTGGTTGATTTTTGTCAATAAAATCTGTCCATTGATTCTTTCCTGGGACATTCTAACCCCATGTCCATGGTATCAGAGCTGTGATCACTCAATTCGGAGAAGTAGCAGCTAACCTGGAGTGACACTCTTATTTTTGAGCTATGCATTCTATCAAGTAACATTACTGTGCTGTACCCAGGGTAGAAACCACACTGTTCATGAAATAGCTTAGACTGGCCAATCTCCCTGCATCTCTTTGCCAGACACTTAGTATAGACTTTACTGGGGAGGCTTAACAAGGAGATCCCTCTATAATTGGAACAATCTCGCTTGTCTCCCTTTTTGAAAATTGGGATTATCACTCCCAAAGTGAATATAACAGTCTCTCTCTCTCTGTCTGCACATGTGTGTGCACGTTTTAGTTTATTTTTTTAATGACTAAAACAATTCTTCCACAATGTGATTTTATTATGCATAAACATATTGTATATATGGCTTCCTATATGTCCTTATCATGATGTGATAGTTTCAGTTTCAATACATGGCGTCAAATTAAATCACTAACCAAACAAGTACAATTCCAAAATAATGATATAAAATAACTAAGAATTTAATTTTAAAAGCAATCAATACTCCCAGAAAATATTTAAACTGTTTTTCACACCTATAATAAAATTTCATCATATTTTCATCAAATTGAAAATAAATTTTTACACACACAGTCTCTATGTTTCCTAATACAAAGAGAGTAGAAATATATTTGAAGGTTTTAATATCAGCCAGACGAAGGCAAGTATTTATAGCTACAACAATAAATGCAAGTCCTAATTGAAATAGGCTGTAGTGTGGCCCAGAAAGAATAAAATCAACCAGTATTTAGAGTATTTTGTAAATAAGAAATTTTTTCTGAAATTCCCTAAATCGAGAAATCTAACAAGTGAGTGATGTGAACCATTTTGTTTTGAATGTTTTTATTTAATTATCACATAAGAGATATTGATTGGAGTTGGAGAGGGCATAGAATGACAGTGAAAAATAAAAGAAACAAAAACATATTACAGCAATATAATACCAAACTAATATTCAGATTTCTCTTTTTATTTTAATTTCAAATATGAATATTAAGATAAATAATTGAAGTAAGCAAGCAAGCAAGCATATGCACACACACACACAATAATCAAATTATTCATTTGAATTTTAGTGCACAAATTAAAACAGCAAAATATTCTGTTTCAAGTGTAACCCTATCAACAACTAAAATATATCAGTACACACACAAGTATAATATGACAAAACTGCCATTGGACCCAAAAGAAAGAAAAATTGTGCTAAAAAATGTTTATTACACACACAAGTATAACATTCATAATAAACATCATACGATTATTGGGAATTTCACAGGGATGCAAAGTAGAGGAGGGTTCTACGTTTTGGACAGAGGATCTTCATAAGAAAAATTCAGATATATGCACACACACTTATCTGACACACACACACACAGACAAAGAGAAAAATACTGGAAAGTATTACAATGAGTAATGTCATAGTTCAGGCTGTGGCCTGTGGCACACATGCCATCTATTGTCCAAAGTCACTGCAAGATGGTGTAAGAATACACTGTCTTTGGAATCAGAATACAATTATCAAAATTAGATGCAGATAATTTGAGATAGAAACTATATGCGAGTATATCGAAGGGGTGACAACAGTTGTGATTGTTTATATGTGAACAGAAACTAGATTTAATAATAATGAGAAAATCATGTGAAACAAGGTTGGTTAACTTTGAACAGTAGCTAAAAGCAAGTAGATACTTTATCAAAGTTGTGACATAAATTGTTATTGAATTGTTTCAGGGTAGGGATATTATAAGTGGAAGGCTGCAGAATATATTCAAATGTAAAGAAAAAGTAAAGATTGTTTGAAGCAAGTTACAATCTCTGTCAGCAACATTTTGTTAATAAAATCTATAAGATGGGTAAGTGGGCAGTCTCACTTCAGTGTAATGGCTATGCATCATCATTATCATTGGCCTGGTTGGTCAGAAGACTCTTGATCCAGGATTGCCGTTCCCAGTTCACCAAGGTGGATTCTTGAATCTTGTGAGATAGTCTCTGGATAAGAGATTTTTAAACAATGGACACTTCCAGAGGGCTTCCATAGGAGAAGCAATGACTTTACTACCCTGTTCACCTTAAAACAATGGCCTGAAAACTGGAACTTATTCTGTTTAAGTCTGAGTGATATTGAACACACACTTCCATAGATTGTCTGTCTGGTTGGATGTGACTACTAGCTCAGATTCCTCATGTTTCTAAGTTGGTGTATCTAACTAGACATGAGTTTGATTCCCACAAGCAATTCTGTTCATATTTTCCCCATCTGTAGTGATTTATATCTTCATAACAGTTTTATATAAGCTAACATATTTTCAAAATTCAAATTTGCTCAACACTTCCTAAAATAATTGTTTCTTTCTTTACATTGGCTGGCTGAAAGATAAGGTCAAAAAATGACAGGTAAGTGGTTATTTCCCTTTAGTGTAATGTTAATACAGGCGTCTGGCATATAGTAGATACAGGCTTGATTTCTGCAGGCAACTCTACCCACATTTGTTCATCTCTAGGGGGTTTATATGGCTAACTTGTTCAATTATTTTATAGTCAATCATCTATTGTAGTAGCTTACTATAAGCTAACATACTTTCAAATTTAAAATAAGTTCATATGACTTGAGGAAGGCAAAACCAATCAATGTTTCAGCTTTGAATCTACCTTTCCTTACAATACACCAAATTTCATGAATTTTATCAAAGTAACACGTCTTCCTACTTGACCAATACAATGGAAATTCAAAAAAATTTGTATATTAGTTTGTGTAATACAATGCTTATAAAATTCCGTAAATGTTTTAGAAGATAATTGTCACAAAACATCTAAAACAATAAGTGAATGAATATAATTGTGTGTGACATCTGCTGACTAAACTTTAACACTTATTTTTAGTGTATTGAATGGTAATTTAAAAAAGAAAACAAATCAGAAAATCTTTGGGCTATTTGTTATTGTTTCACCACAAAATATCATGTATGAAATTTTAATTGACTGGTTATGATTATCTCTTCTTCACATGGCTTGATAACTATTGCATAGTCTAAAAATGCAGAATTCTACTTCCCATAACATTCTAATGTCCATATTTCATCTCTCTCTCTCTCTCTCTCTCACTCACGCACGCACGCACGCACACACACACACAAATCTTTTGAAGAATTAGAGAAAATATTCCATATGGAATTAAAGTTTAGAATCAATAGCTTTTATAACAAACATTGCAGTTATGCAAAAAAATGGTAAATATATAACATATCTATTGATATATAAGCAGAGAAATGTGTGGTAAAAACATTATGGTAAAATGGAGGTCAGCTTATATTAGACGTCAATGTTTTGCTGATTTTCACCAACTTCAAATTCTATGTAAATAAGGTGCTAAAATATTTTTTCTTTGGGGGTGGATATTACACTGGTTTCATTTTGGAGGTGAATATTACATCGGTTTCACTTTGGAGGTGATATTTGTATATCTTATTGTTTTTGTATGTGCTTTGAACAAATATGGTCTTCAGAACTGTCTGGAATTGGTAAAAAAAAAAAACATCACCACATAATGGAGTTGTGAAACAAAATATATACTGTAAACGACACTTAAAACATTTTAGATATCAAAATTATAAAACTTCATAGATATTCTCCACTCAAGAGAATTTTAGAACTACACCATCTAAAAATAATAGGTTGATTACTTGCCTTGGCTCATGTGAAGGGTTTCAATTTTTGCCCATTTTACAGACATAAAATAGAGGGTCATCTTATATACGGTATGTTAGTTAGCAGGAAAGAATACAGAGTTTGTCTGCCTATGGTATACAGAAAATTAGTAGATACGCATGCAATGCAGTGCATAAAATGTAAACTATGGGCACACAAGGGATGCTGTAAGATCAGAGGCAGGTTAACAGGGAAGAACTCTATATGTAACAGGCAGAAATAGTTATCTATAACATCATAAATAATTTATATTCTTACAAATGCTTGGAATGCTCTCTAACCGATGACAACGATGATGATCCATATATCATAGTTTCTCTATGACAAAATGATTTTATTTCATTCATACCTATTGCCTTTGTTTTGACATTAACATCAACCAGAAAAATGTGTCCCACCATCTGATGAAGTACCTTTTACTATATTCCCAATCCACAATAGCCCCAAAGATGGATATGTTTGTTCTTCAACTGAGAAAGGTATCATGTAGTTTGTATATTTATGAAAGGAATCCTAATTATTTATTCTATCTCAAACTAAAAGATAAGGAAGGACATTTTATCTGGCACCAGATCAAAGTTTTTTGGGTTTTTTTCTTAGGAAAACCAAAAATAGGATCTTTAAAAAAAGTGATATTTTGAAGCAGCAAACTTTAAATATTAGTTTTAGGCAATTAGATGTATATGTGAAGTAATAAAGATACTTTAGTTACAGATCAAAGATAACTTGAAATATATTTTATTCAACAATTAAAATATACTTAATTGCTAATTGATCTTTTAATCTATCATAAAAGACATTATGGAATAAAATATCAATACTGCTAAAGATGAGAAAATTCAATATGAAGAAGAGTATTTTAAAGTCATATTTGTGATTTTGCGACAGCAATGACTTTTACTTTATTTTTGTTTTAATACTAATACTTTATAAACTACAATTTCAAAAGAATAACTCTGGATTAGAATAGAATACCATATATACAAGTGTATAAGTCATACAAGCAGATACGTTAGACATTTATTTCACATATATTTACAATATACCATACATTTTGAATTGAAGTTTGGTAGTTCCTCTAGATAGGTTAAATGTTGTTTTTAAAATATGTTCATGGGAAAATACATGAGTATGTATGGTAGTTACAAACTTGGAGAGAAGTTGAAGGACTTTTTTTTCTTACTGCTTTAATAGAGAATAGAAGGGCAGTGCCCATGATTTTTTCATGGCCTCCAATCCAAAGCTGGTGGAAAGAAATTATCCTCACACCAGATACGGGACTTTAGTTGTAATAGAGTGCATTCTACTCAAAGAACCCAAATGTCAGCTAGGGAAACTGGGAAACTGATTAACTTTACCAACCAACACAAACAACATTTTTCCATGATCATCCTCATTATTTAACATCCTTTTTCCCTGCTAGCATGGGTTTTGCTAGCTGTCCCATTGTGAAACAAGTCAGATCAGATGACTGTGTCTTGCTCATACAGAAGTGTTTCTGGCTTGGTTTTTACAGTCAAATGTCCCTTTTGATAACATTTTTAAAGATATATAAAATAGAAGGGTTAATATATTTAATTGTTAGCACTCTATTTGGAAGCATAAATAACTATTTGTCAATTGTTAATAAAAGAAATTAGCAATTTCTTAATTTGCTTAAAGCAATTGAAAGATAATGCATTTTTAAAAGTTACCATCAATTTTCTTTGTCAATAGGAAGAGCACCATGAAATTGCTGTAGCATTATTCTGATATACAATAATTATTGATTATAAAGTATTAATTTAGGAAATGTTAATAAAACGATGTAGGTTATATAGTGTAGAATCTAATTATCACAAAATTATAAGAAAATATTAGAGCATTGCATATCTTTTGCATTTCGCTTTTATTCAGAAGGAAGGGTAGCACCTGTAGCTCTTCTCAAGTTCTATGAAGCAGATGAGAGGAAATGAATCCTATAATTCTCAGACTTGAAACCTGGCCAATAAAATTGCAATGGAATGGATTCTGCGAAAGACACTTATGGAGATGTCAAACTAGCTACCAGATTAAGACTGAAACCCAAGAATGTACACACACCATACACTTGAAAATAGAGCCACTCTCACACATATAGACTGATACACACAACAACACTAAGATATACATTCACACACATGCTAATATATATTCAAACACATACAGGCATCCATACTTGTACATACACACCTTAGTTTTCACAAACGTACACACAAGAAAATAGATACTCACTCTAACACAGACAACATATGAAAAGTGTTTAGACTTAAATCTATAAATTTGAACAATATACTTTGCACTTCAGAAAAATGTATTAATAATTACAAATAGGCAACTATCTGTACTTTTTTTGTGGAATGATGAGGTGTCAAGTATGTCAATGTTAAAAGATGTCAAAAAGACAGACTATATACACATACAATGGGCTGACTAAGACATCAAGTTTAACTTCTTGTGATTTATACAATTATTTGAATAAAACTGGTTGTACAAAAGATTGGTTGCACCAACTTATCTATTGTACAAACCCAGTTTCAAACAACCAACACTGTTTCGTCTTAAGTCCAGCAATTTATTTATAATTCTTGATATCAAGGGCAATCTGTGAAGAAATTTCTAATATAAGTATTCCTGTTATAATGTTAATCTACATCCCTACAAGAGTAGTATTAATCAGTCTTATCACAATCTTAACTCCTCTATCCAATCTAAGAGTGTTCCCAAGGGGTATGATATAGTAGAGGCAGTCAGATATAACCACAATGGTGTTCTAGTATGAGCAGCACCATAATAATCATTGAAATTTGCAAAACAACATACAATGGATTCCCTTCAGCTTTTCTCAGTTTTTAATAACTGATAATTTTAATTAATAACAAATTGTACAACAAATAAAGAGAAGAATATGAACATTATTAGAAAGAATAGAATTAATCTAAATATAGAATAACCTTCATACAGTACAATTTTCATACTGTCCTGCAATAAACTACTCTCTAATAAAATTTATTTATTCTTTTCTTCCATCTTTGTGTATCATATTTTAAATTCTTAAGTCCTTCAGCAGCCAATCTCTCTCTCTTTCTCAAAGACACACACACACGTGTGTGTATATGTATATTAGTGTGTGTGCAAGGGCATATTGACTGATCAAGTCACTTCACAGATAAAGACGAAAATGTACTTCCATAAATAGTTATAGGTGTTTTATTTAGTAAGTGAATCTGGAAAGGAATTATATGAATAGTATTATTACAATGCTAGAAACAAAGTGGGCTTGAATATGTTAACAAAATTTACGAATCATTAACCTGATATAATGACAGCAGCATGGTATTTAAGAATTCATTTATTTTAGATATCATTAACATCATCATTTAACCCCCATTTTCCTGCTAGCCAGGATTGTATGGGTCTTAACAGATCAAGTTAGTACTCAGTTGAGCTAGAGACAACTCGGACAGACTGGGGATGCATATCTTGCTTATTTAATAACATAGTCTGTACAGTGTCTATGACCTTTTTCAAGGTCTCAACTTATCAAAGTTAGGGAATAAGTTATTTTCAGGCAGAGGAGACCTGACCAAAATGCCTGCTCCATAATCAACTCTACTAAAGTCAGTGAAGAGGCTGATGGCAGTGTTAACAATCACGACAATGGAATATATTTAATATGGATGAAACCGTTCTAGCCTTGTAGAAGTTTTTTCTATATATTTAATAAAGATGCATATATTCTACCAATGTATTGAGTACCTTTTTTAATTGTGGTTACACTCAATGCAACTTGGGAATATATATAGATAATAATAATATAAATAGGGAATAATAACAGAGCATATATGCTGTTATTATTCTACAGTCAAAGAATATGGTGGAGAGGGGTGGGGGTGATAAAAGAAGGATGGAATATTTACAACTAAAACATGCTACAAATCACTCTATTTATCATATGCTTAACCATTACAAATTATAACAATGGTACAGTAAAAATAAAACTTGATTTAATACATTATTTAATAGGATAGCTTTTACAGAGGCTTCATTTATGCTGTAAAGGTGTTAGGAAGGGCATCCATCAAAGAAAAATGAGTGGGATGTGATCTTACGGTTCATCTAGGTGGACACTAACTCCGAGTAGGAACTGATTTGGATTATTCTGACCTGTCCAACCCATTCTAGTATGAGAAAGTAGTTGTAAAATGATAATGAAATCAATGCTACATTTAGCAAAATATTAGTATTTAGAGGAGAGTTTATTTTCTTTTTTTTTTCACAGGTCTCTGCAATGAGGACCAGCCTACTTGAACATAGTTGTTAACACTTAAATGTCTTGTATCACATGAATCTGCATTGACAAGACAGTATTGGATAGTGCAAAACAGTACTATGACTGCACCATCATCATTTTACAGTCATTTGGCAGGCTTACATTAAAGATTAAAGCCTTTATTCTATTAGTGGACAAATTGTTTTGAGAATTTAATGTAATAAAGACACTGTGAACATTGCAATTTAAAAAAACCCAGATATTTTCTGCTAAATCATAGCAAGAAGATGAGAGTTAATATGTTAGTTTTCTAACTGAATACTAGATTTCATTAACTGATTAGAAATACATATTATATGTGAGCACAATAGGATGGTAGCTCAACAGATTAGAAATAAAAATATTACACAAACATAATAAAAGAAAAGATGGAATATCATAAGGCTGGCTAATACAAACTTTTATTTGTATTTGAAATTATTCTAAACAAAAAGTAAACTAATCCATTTCTACAATTTAAACATTAATCAATTCTATATTTAATTATTAGCAAGTGTTAGTCAAATGGAGATTTGGCAAATATAAACCAAAATAATAAAGATAATTAGCTACACTTATATTTACAATTTAATATAAATTAATCATACTAAACTAAAAAATGAACAAAATGTTTTGAATTTTCATTGTGTATGTAATATTCATCAACAAATGTTGTGAGTATTTTAATTAGATCAAAGCAAATTATGTTAGCAACAGACAAGATTGTTTGCATGAGGTTTGAGATGAGAAGTTATAAGATATGACAAAGGAGTTTTAGGATCTGCCTTCAACAAAAATTCCACATTATGAAATAGTTTCAAATTAGGAGTAGAAAAAAATTATATGATCTATGTAAACAGATTTAAACATTTCCAACATTAAATGAGTTTTGAAATATTGAATCCACAAACTAGTTTACATACAACGTAGAATATAATGGAAAGCTTCTAACATGATAACATATCACAAAAGTTCATGAAAAATATCTATATAAGAAAGTATCTCAAACTCAATAGAATCAAACCAAGTTACAATTCTACATTAAACTGTGAACATACGTTCAAATACACAGCTATCTATATTTATACATGTATGCATACATAGATAACATTTTGATTAAAAAAAATCATAGTTTATGAAATTCAAATAGTTTCATTTTACTTTCTCATAGTGTACATTGTCCAATCCATGGATGGTTTATATAGCTCATCACTCAAACCTCCATTTCTAGAGAAAGGGTCACTAAAATAGGGGTTCCTCGATTCTTAAAGAACAACAAAAGAAAGACAGAAAAATAGTGAAGGGGGAATTGATCCCAATTCTTAACTGGTACTTCATCACTCCCTGTAGGAAAGGCAAAGTTGATTTCAGTAGGATTTGATTTCAGAATGCAGAGAGTTTTCGAAATCAATAGACAAGATCCCAGATGTCATTTGCTTACTGGCAGGGGTGGAACTCGTCCAATTGTTTCCATTGATCTTTCCAGACAGAATGAATATAATAAGGCAATCTGTCTCATACTCTAATAATGATGACAGTCTCCAGCCTTAAATAGATAGATTAAAGACAAATAAATCAAGATTTTAAACTAATAACAGGAAATTAATGACAGGAATCTTACTGGTCTTAGACGACCTGTTGATGCCATGGGCACTGTCCTGTCTTCTGGACTGAGCTAATAAAATAAAATGAAAAGAAGAGAAATATTTTTTGCTGAATCTCCTACTATATGACAACCAATACCCAAATATGCTGATCCTATCAATGCTTTTGAAATTCAATAATTCGGAAAAAGATTTTTTTTTTCTGCTAAATATTCAAGTAAAGGAATATGACAAAACATTCCCATATATTAGAACACTGGAACACACAGAAGCTTAACACATCGATGCAATTCTATGACAATTGTTATTGATCAACTTCACCTTTAGCACAAGATCGAAAATCAAGAGATTATTTTAGTTTTTTGTCTACATCTGAAATTGTAGATACAATACTACATTTACACTTCACAAGACCTATCAGTTACAGAAACTGCATAATCTATTTACAGCTTTTTTTGGTGAGAAATATAAGATAATACTGAACTAAATATATCTGAAAATATACATTTGTATCACATTCATATTTATGGATATATGTTTATGACTTATTGCCATTTATGATACGAGAGAGAAAAAGAGATGAGATGAAAAGGAAAAAAAAAAACACAGAGTAAAAAAGATAAGAAAATAGAGGGTGTGAGAGAGCAAGAGAATAATAGATAAAACAGTTTGTGATAAATACCTGTCTTATGAAGAAAAAAAAAACATCGTATTTCGAGGATTAAAGAGAAAAAATAATGACTCATATACGTAAATCAATAAAGAATTTACTTTGTAGAAATTGTTATTAATAAGTATTTACAAGTAACTCTAAAGAAAATTGTTTCACTATTAGTTGAAAATGACTTTAACACAGTGAACAGTACAGTTATTCCAAATATATTAAATTCTTCAGAAGCACCGACTCATAAACACTTTTGAAACACAAAGGTTACCAGTAAGTTGAAACAAAATTGTCAGATTCAAAATGTGAATACATGAATATGTTAAACATTTTACAAAAAAACAAAAAGAATCAGCAAACAAAAAAAAACAAAAAAAAACACACCAAACACACGGGGGGGGGGGGGGGGGGCAAAACCTCTGATTTTAGGTCATGAACTGACTTCTAAAACAAATACTAATATGATACTTAATGATCTGATCTCAAAACAAGCTTAGAAAATCTGCCAGCTAATTAGTTGCTTGGTGAACAGGGGGGACAAATGAACTGCATCTGAAACAGTAACAGACACCAACAAATGGATATCATTAATTAAATCATGACAATGTGTCCCTTTCCAACAGACATGATAAATTAACCAGCACAGACTGCTAAACAGGTAGTTTATGAGGAACTGGTATATTATGAGATACAGTACTTTTTCTTCGCTAGCTTATTCCTGGGAAGATCCTGTCAGATGTAGCTCTCTCCAAATGATTTAACTGGATTCATTCCAAAGTAAGACCAGCCAAGCTCATAGATGTTATCCAAACATCTTGCTCAAGGTCTACTCCTGGGTCTCCTGCCAGTTGGTTTTGCCCATAAAATCTGTGCAGCGATTGTTTTCTTAGACATTCTCATCGCATGTCCCTAGTATCAAAGATGTGATCTATCAAATTGTAGAAGTAGTGACTCTATAAAAAGCGACTCTCTGATCACCATGCTATGCACATTATTGAGTAATGTTACTTCAAAGATCCTTCAGAGGAACCCCATTTCGGCTGCATGTATTTGCAATCAGATTTTTTTGCTCATTACCCAAGATTCATGACCATTGGAAAAGCTTGGCATCAATACCGAATTAAAGAGAGGGAGCTTTGCTTTTGCACCTATCTCTTGTCATGACTAAATGCAGAATCTGGTACACTAAATATTACTGCACAAACTCCTGCAATTCTTGAACTTAATTCAGCCTCTTGCTTTAGTCACCCGTGAAAAGTCCTGACATATTTGGACTTCTGCACCTGCTTCAGTGGAACTCCCCTCACATGCAGAGTGCACTTCACAGGCTTCCTTGATAGGATGAGTGTTTAAGTCTTTGCAGCATAGATTTTCATTTCTACCATGCAGCACTCAGCAGCAAACCTTTCAAGTGCATGTCAGAGATCACCTTCTGATGAATCAAATAATACCATGTCATCTGTAATTTCTAGCCGACTGATTCTACACCTGCCAGTCGTGAAACCACTTCAAACCCAGCTGCACATGTCAATCCTGTCCATGAAGTATGAGATTGATGGACAGCTTCATGTTGCCTTGCAGTCTTTATACAAATGCCCTAGTATTTGTATTAAGATAAATGGTGTTAAGTTGAAACCATTCAAAGCGGGTGTCGGAGATACAGCTTAACTAGGAGAAATGTACAGAAATTGGAGATATTTTAAGGCAGTGTCTATTCAGAAAGATAGAAAACAAAGAACTGCTGACTATTTCTGTTAGTGCCACGATAAGATGTACCCAGCACACTCTGTAAAGGATTGATGTTAGGAAGAGCATCCAGCTGCAGAAACCAAGCCATGACTAGGACATGTGTAAGTATGATGTCAAGGAGATCATGAGCTCCAATTAAACACTGAATTGGTCTGCCCAAGCCATGCAATATTGAAAGACATGTAAAATGTTTATAATGATATATGTCCATATATGTGTATATATGTGGCCATACATACACTATGATGATACATATATGTGTGCACGTGTGTGTTCATATATATATACACACACACACAGACACACATATATATATATATGTATGTAAGCATTTGAAAGAGATAATTTTGGCTTTTAGGAATTTCAGTTTGAAGATTTATTGTTCAGAGAACAAAACTAAGTAAGATAAGAAAAAGAGATTGTGCCTTTCAGCATGAACAACATAGATTATCAATAAAGCTATTACTTTCCAACAGTTAGTCTACATCACAATAAAAATTATAGTTCGACAAAGGCTATCTTTGCGAAATGGATAGGAGAGCATTAAAAGTTGCATAAACAATTGGTGACAAGGAACATAGCTTAAATACATTTAGAATATTCAATAATTGTGAAGTTAGTTAATATTCCGAGGCCAGACACAATCATGAAATCTATCTTGATATACTGTTCTCTATCTGTTATTAATAACCCATTTTCTAAGACAGGTATTACAACCTCAATTTATATGCTAAGGAAGATTATCTAAAATTATCACCATCATCAAAATCACGATATCAACATCACCATCAGCAGTCAGTCACCTCAAACATTATAAATGACATGTATATATGTACATACTTTTTTTTATTTATTTGATATATGTTTAAGAATTTTAAATATTAGCTATACACACAGTAGAATTTACAACTTACAAAATTATTCGGTTCTTATTTCCAATGCAATCTGTCTAATTGTTTAAAAAAATTGAAAGAAAAATTTTTTTTTTTTAAAGTAGTGATTGAGAAAGGTTGAATATTTTAGAAAAATATATTGCAGCCAATGGTAACTTCTTTTTCTGTTTTTAAGAATCTTCAACCTATAATATAAGCTATTTTATAGCATCTCTGTGCATGAGCACAACATTCTTTATATATAAGGGGGAATCTCATGTTGCCAGATTAATTCTTCCTTGCAGCAAAATAAAATGAAGAATTTATGATGAGTTTCGGTATTCACAGAAGAGGAAGTATTTTTGAAGGGAGAAAAATATAGATATATACTATGCAGCTAGTGGAGAGTGTGAAGAGAAAAGAGATTTAGGAGCCCAGTCAATAATAAGGGGGAGATAAGGCTGAAGTGAGGAGTGATTGATGTGACACAGGAAATAAAGGATCAAATCATCATTATCACCACTGAACATCTGACTTCCTTGCTAGCAAGAGTCAAACAGGTTTTCACACACTGAATGAGTACTCAAGCAGAGCTGCTGCCCTCTGTAGAGCTGCTGTACCAGGGTTCTACATAACACTTGCATAGGTTCTTGCACTAAATGAAGAGTATTTTATCTTGGCACCAGCACTAGGAAGGGTATCATGTATTTGACAAAACTGAAGAAACTTCCAGTTTTTTCTTTGGAAGGGTTTCTATGATTGGATGATAACAATTAATAGAGCAATATAAAAAAAAGACCTAAGTAGAAAGATGTGGCAATAGAATTAAGTAATAATGCAGTATGATTTCATCAATGATGAAGCAATAAACCATTTACTTTTTACTGCTACATGATATTTGGTAACCAGAAAAATAATATACATAACCTTGGACTGAGAAAGATTATTGCTAAAGACTCTTTGAGATGTTCAGGAAAGTTTAGTTATATGTTTTTCATTTATTACTGAGTCAGGACAAAGTAGACCAAAGTTTGATTTGAACTCACAACATTAAAAAAATATATGACAAGTTATCCTGTTTAACATTCTAATAAGTACAGCAGGATTTGAACTTGGAATACGAGCCAAAATAAATACCACAGGACATTTTGTCTAACACTAGCATTTCTGCCAATATGTAAGTCTCACTTCAATAATTTCTACAGTACAGAGTGCAAGAGAGTTGAAAGTACAATAAAATTAATTTTAGTTTCTGCAGCCAGTGACTGTGTGGGAGACATTACATAAAACAACCAAGAAGAAAATATTACAAGTTCATGTGGAACATTTCAAAGTCCCAGAGGGAAAATTACAAGTTGTTAATTACATCAGATACAACACATGGGGATGCCTGGATTCTTTGTTTTGTGGTTCATTCAGTCTACATATCAGACAGCTCTTCCTTTGACCTACTGAAATTCAATTAAATGTTGAATTAATGTTTTTAATTGGATTTTATCTCACTACATGGTCAAGTGAAAATGCACTCAGTTGTGTGGTTGCCAACAAGAGAGACTGCTGGTATCTTCAGATGAATACAGCCTTAATATTTATTTGTTTTCCTCTTACTTAGAATAGTGGGCTGAATGAGAAATATACACACATCTTTTCAGCTACAAACCATTCGACTGGCTTCCATGTAGTTTCATTGACAAAGGTTAGATTGACCCATTCAATGTTATAGTAGAAGACACTTGGCAACAATGTCGCATATTGGGATGAAACCTAGATTTCAAAGTAAAATTCTTACATGTGACCTTCCTTGGACGAAAGCATTTACTAGAGTTTTTGATTATTAAAACACTAATTGTGCTGGTGACATGACAAAAAACAACCAGTCCACACTGTAAGTGGTCATGTTGGTGAACAACAAAAACCATCCAGTCCACACTGTAAATGCAGTTAGCCTTAGGAAGAGCATCCAGCTGTAGCATCCTAGTCAGAAACAGTTCTGTATGAGCAAGACATGGTCATCTGATCTGACTTGTCTCGCAACAGGACAACTCGTCTAACCCATGCTAACATGGAAAATTTGACACTAAATTGTGATGATGATGGTGTTTTAATATATGCCATGTCAAAGGTCCCTGTGAAGTATAAGAACTGTCTGGCACCAGTTTTCATTTTGTATCCCCAACAGTTTCAATGTACTTGCAATTTACCTAGGGCACTAAAATGTTCAACATCTCTGAATTGGTATGCAACCTAAGATATGAACTATAACACTCTTGACTAGTCTACTTGATCATCTGAATTCACAGACCGCGATAAAATACTATTCATATAATCTTAATATTAATTCATCATATAGCTTATTTTATTCTTTAACTATGCAAATTATACTGGCCAAAAACTATTATTAACTCTTTTCCCATATGTAAGAGTTTTTGCCAAATTATGAGGCAGGCTTGATTAGACATTATTGTAATAAGGTCTAATAGACTGAAATATGTACATAGCTGCTCCATACAGGCAAAGACATTGACATAATCTCTCTTTCTAATTGACTCTGTGACAGCTATTGTTGGGGTTTTGCTTTCTGTCTGACATAGTTAATGTTCATTTCCATTAT
>CAXHJY010000830.1:25000-90000 GCA_964016885.1 Eledone cirrhosa
AATCTCAAATCACTGAGATTCACAGAGGAGAGGATGAAGGAATGTGGTGAGTGGGAACATGCTGTGCTGAAAATAACCCATCCAACCCATGCAAGCATGGAAAAACGGACTTTAAAATGATGACAATGATATAGCCTCAATTTAATGTCTATTTTCCATACTAGCATGGGTTAGATATATATATGTGTGTGTGAGAGAGAATTAACATATAGAGAAAGGCAGAAAGTTTCAGTTTATTACAATGCACACCCACACGTGTGTGTGTGTGTATGTGTGTGTGTGCTAACAAAGTGTAGAGAAAGGCAGAAGAGTTTCCATTTATTGTTCATATTTCAATAGTATTACACAAATTACACAGATGTTGAGTGAGCAGCTGTTGTTCAGTGTATTTCCACAATGAAACTCCACACATCAGTTTTGCGAAATGCTATTATTCTTTTCAGAAGTAACAGCCAATGAAATTTGGTATATTTACTTGTTAAGTGCAGTCAGTTAAAACCATAGAGTATATACTTAGGTGTTGCAATTTAACTCATTGTAAATATAAAAGATATGATGAACTGCCTAAGTTAGAATTTAAAAGAAGAAAAAATACACTGTCAATATCTTCCCAGCATCCAATGTTCTTGAAATATATTAGTTCCTTTGTGATAGGCCAAAAAGACTTATATAACTTCGATCTGCACTACATAAACACTATAGTAGCAAAATGAAACACAGACACACATTCACAAATTCCTTTCAAAAATATGATGGATACAAATAATAACATTTTGTTAATGGCTGCATTAAAAACAAATATTGGATCTTGTCAATGACATAGTCACAAACCCCAGGGGGCTTATATTACTGAAGTTCTAATGACAGGTCCCATTGCTATAAACTGTCAACAAACTAATATACATCACATGGGTATATCATTAATGAAACAGAAAAAGACAATGCAAGTATATTAAAAAAAAAAACACTCACACATTCATACAAAGATACAGTGTAGAGAAGCTGGTGCTAGGCATTGTGTCAACCATAAGAATCATACCAAAAATGGAATATACATGTAACATGTGATCCAGTAACTCTAAGAACTGACTCCGATCATGGGATCCACCCAACTCATGCTAGCATGGAAAGTGAACATAAAATGATGACAATGACAAAGCCATCACACTCATACGTCTGTGTGGGTGGGTGTTTCTAAATTTGCATGTACATATAAGAAGTATTCTATACTTGCATATGTAAGCATTTGTGTCTTTGTGTGTGCTTAAGCATTTGAATTTACAAACCAGGTAGAAATTTCTCAATATAAAAACTAAGTGTAATTATAGAGTGTAGTTCTCAGAGTAATCTGAATATCAGAAATAATATTACTGGTCATGGAACTGAAACGTTTTCAGCTGTGTGATCAACAAAAATATTGACAGAATTCAAAACGATAATGGAGAGGGATCACAGCATTACAATAAATATAAGTATACAAATATTACGTACACATAGACAATCTCTTGGACATTTATGAAACGCTGAGAGGATAAAGTTAATATAAAGAGTAGTGTGCTCATGTGTGAAGATGCAATGAAGTAGCTTAGAAAATAGGATGAAGAGCCTTAAAGACAGAAAAAGATGTCATCAGCTGATGGCAACTTTTTTTTCCATCTTTAAGGGTCTCCACCCTATTCTATTCAGGTTCTTAGCATTTTGAGTTAACATCTTACTATGGTCAATTTTCTTTCCATTCTCTCTCTCTCTCTCTCTCAATCAGCAAAACTGCACTGTGAAGGCATCACGTAGCCTCAAGAAATGGAGGGTTTAGTGAGGTGATAGTAACCACTTATTTAACATTCAGCAAAACCACCCAAACAAAACCAGAGATTACAGGTATGGCTTGACCATTCTACTGTAGCACAGAATTGTCTGATGTGTATATATGCATGCATAAGCACACGCACAACATACATTGGCTTTTAATAAATAGCTTCTCATTCAAAATTATGTAAAGATAGATAAGTTGTCCCAACAAAACAGAGAGGTATACTATGCTACCTTCATATTAGTAAAAGCAATTCTTCTTCCAAGGAATTAATGATAATGCTTTACAGGGTTCTAAAATAATACTACCATATTCCACCCTATCAAATTTCATCAGAATACTTTTAGAGCTGTAAAAGCTATGTTCAGATAACTAAATCACTAGATATGGAACTGTGCATTATTTTCTATTCATCATCATCATTGTTTTTACATCTGCTTTTTCGTGCCTGCATGGATTGGATGGGTCTTTCTCAGCATAGCATTCCTTCCACAACTCCTTTGTGAGTCTCAGCGATTTGAGGTCAGGTCTCACCACCTCTACCCAGATCTTTCTTATTTTGCATCAATATAAATTATTAATGTACTACATGAAATAATTAGTCAATACAGAGCAACTATAGCCATCAATATTTAATCTTCAAATTTCCATGCAGTTATGGGTTCTACAGGCATGCTATACAGTATGTTGCCAATGATCCTGGCCTTTAGTAATCACTTTTGACAAGCCCATTCAAATAAATTCAACCCAATATGATCACTTTATCTGCTGTACAAAATTACAACACATACTTCAAGCCATATCAGCAAAAGAAACTGAATGGCAGAAGAATTTAGAGAAAACATAAACATAATCCTCTTCTATTTGAATATTGTAGGATTCATTACTACTGTACTAGAACAATTTCGACAATGTGTATGATTTATGAGCATCTTAAATCAGATGAATGCCAATATCTCTCATTCACACAATACCTCAAAAAAAAAAAAAAAAAAAAAAAAAACATTCCAAGAATAATTTTTAGTAACAGATCGAAATTTCAAGTGGTGAAAATAGCCTGTTAGCATATTGATCAAGAATATTTGTATCTGAACAAATTATAGATGCTATTTCTCAAACAAATACAGTATCTCTTTTTCTAACATATCTTCAAGTATCCTTGAAGAGGACATAATACATTTGGAAATACAGCCTGTAGTATTTTACAAGCCTTACAGTAAAAGCTGTATCATCATAGATTGCATAGATACATACACACACACTTTCATAAACTCTACAAAATAAGAATGTTAAAAACAATGATCACAGATCATCTAAGCAGGGAAGATCTAAAATTCATAGATGCCAGCCTCTCTATCTTTCATAACACCTTAACCATGTCAAAACATTTTTAAACCACAAACAAAGACAAGCTGCTATTGATTGACACCTTAGGCTGATAATGTTCCCATATCTTTTTGTTTCTTATTTTTGTTACTACTATTTTTAACTGTTATTAGTTTGCTTATTTTCTGTTTGAAAGTTTATACTTTTTTTTCATATTCTTTTTTTTTATTTTTTCATAGTTAATTAACATGAAAATGAAACTTTATTTTATATACAATGGAAAGCCGTTTGATGAGTGAAAATTTAGATAAATATATTCCTATTCAAAACTACTGAATTTTACAGTATCCATACATCTTAATAAATGATAATTAGTAAATAAATAAATAAAAAACATATTGAAGAAATGCATGAAAAATAAACTGGTTGACTTAAAAAAGCAGTGGGAGAATTTGAAATAATATAATATAACACTAACATTATGCTTATCCATGATATTAAAAGTGTTTGTAGATTTTGTTTAATTTTGAATAATCCATGAATTGTAAAACCAAGGATTAACTGATCATCAATTCTTAAAATATATGTCAAAAAACAAAAAAAATGTTAGGAATGCATACCAGTAGCTACCACCATAGGCGCTGAACTGGCCCCAGCCGCAGGTGCGAGCCCCGCGAGTTGGAGTGGCTTTTCCAGCGCGTCTCCCTTGCCGTCTTCCAGGGAAACGCCTTCTGTATTCTGACTGCTGGGGCTGTAGGTGGGGTGGGGGGTGGCATCGTGTATCATTCCATATTTAATTATGGTCGGTATGTGTATGTATGTTGACGAAGACATAATTGAGTTAATGAAGGCGGTATTAAGTTGACGATGACAATCAAGCTACCAAAGTAAAGTGCGCTCTCACTTAAGGATACATTGGGTAATTCATACTCTGGACACCTTCATTCCCTGGGCATGGATACATTAAAGCTCCGACATCTGGCAACTGATTTGGTAGACACCGACAAAATTATTAACCATCTTGCCAACAACAACACTGAACACCTTTTTGAATTTCATGTGTCTAACATCCGTGGACATGCTTACAAAATCAAAAAAGATCACAGCTCTCATGCTTTTCGGAAACATTTTTTTTATGCTCAGAGTTGCTGAAGCATGGAAATTACCTGTATCTGTTGTTAGCTGTCAGGACACTGCATCCATCAAAACTTTCATGCTTCCTGAAATTCACCAACACTACACCTGATATTCCGCCTCCATACACATGCACACATGTATCTGTGTGTATATCATGACTCATACACTGTTTACTTTCCTGATATTTATATACTATTCTATGTACTATACATGCACCTATGATGAGTTGTAGTGCACCTGTGCACTATACACAATACTTTTCATTTCCTTATTTTTTAAGCAATGTACAGTGACAAAGAATGAATAGTTTGCTCTCATTAACATCATATTCAAATTGCCTACCTGTGGGGCATGTGCCCCACAGTGAGAGTTACTGCCTTAGACATTCTAGCTACATACTTTTATGTATCCAAGTCATATAGCAGAAATTCTTTTTAAGTAAATTTACAAAGCTGCAAATTTTGAAAGCTATTCTAATCACTACCTTAATTCAATGCACTAGTTTTTTTGTTTTGTTTTTTTTAATTATATTTACATATATTTATTTTCCATTTATTATACAGAAAATCTTGAAATTTAAAATTTCAATTTTACTCTTCTGTAGTTGTAAAACTAATAAATGGATTCTTTAATTATTTTATGACTAAATAATGGAGTATTTTAACTTATTTTGATAACTATCTTTAAAATTATATTTAAAATTATAGATTTAATTAAATCTGAAAATAAAAATTTATATAATTATTAGAATATGAAATTGAAATAATTAGATATAATGAATAGATTTCATTTTAGAAATATATTGTTTAAAATATTTTCCAATCAAAAGAGAAGCCAGCATAATAATATTCTGTTTCATATAGAAGTTTTGTGGTTATCTCATGGAAAGGCCTTTAAAAAGAAAATAGAACTAACTGTAGAATTCAAGAATGGACTATAAATATTGCTTTGAAAAAAAGGATTATGTATTTTGCAGTTAAAAGTGGATGTTAATTCTATGATATTCACAGATGTTTAAAAAATATAGCATTCTTATTATTTCTATTCTAAGTTAATTTGAGCTTTAACCATACAAATACCGGATAAATAGTTGGAGCATAAAACTTTACACCAAGACAAATCCTGAATTTTATCAAGAGGTTTCTGTGATGAGGCAGTTTTGAATGTTGTGTAGTTGATAACTAATAAGAATATTCTACATTGAGAATTTTTATGGTAATGGATATGAAATATTACAACTTATAGGAAATGTTTAAGATATTTCCTGGTTAATATATGGTCACTGGAAATTGTAGTCATAAAGAGAAATGAGACAAGCCTTGTATACTTCTATACTGACTTTTCTCATAACTATTACCATAGTAAAGTTAAAAAACTGATTGTCTGTTAATCAGCACCAATAAAGAATAAGGATGTGGACACAAAATTGCCTGTATCTACAGACAGAACAAAAATGAAACAAATTATATTGTAGTATATACATGGTGTTTTGGATTTCTCAAAAAGATATATATATATTTTTTTTTTTTTTTACATCTTTACTCACTTGTCTCCCTTGCACAAAGAAAAATGTGGACACAATCAGAAAACGGATTTTTTTGAATTAGATCAAGTAGCAAAATTCATAAAAGAGAAAAATATTCAAATTGCATACTGTAGTCATGCTATGCAGAACCACGTCCTTCCAGTTTACCTATTGGGGACACACAGACACTTGACCACAGCTGATACCAAGAAAGAAAAAGGCTAACAGTGGGACAATTTTCAAAAAAAATTCTTTTTTGTTACTAATAACTTTTCTCAGCATTACATTCAAGGTTCAAAATAATGCTGTTTATCATAATTATCCTTTACTGATTACTCATAAAGCTGGTATTTATAAGAGTATAAAGTATTAATTTTCTCTTTTTCTATCTATGCTTTCTCTGTCTCTTTGCATCTTCTCAAATGTGATACAGGACCAACTATCAGGTATTAAGATACTACAAATATTTATGAGGTTCGTCAAAAAAGTATGACTTCTTTTTCTGTGGAAAGTAATGAGGTAAGGAGATAAAAGTGTGCAGAATGGAGTCGGAGTCAGATAGCCAATGCATTTTCATTTTGCCTGATATTACTAACGAGAAGTTTGAGTTTCTGAATACTGTAATAACTGAAAATGAGACATAGGTATATGGGCTTGATCTGGAAACCAAAGCTTACTGATCAAAAAGGAAGCATTCAACATCACTAAGGCGTGAAAATGTATGTTGGGTGGCGAACAAATTCAAGTTGTTGTTGCACAGCAGAAGGACAAACATTTACAAAGGAGTGCTATCAGGAAGTCTTCTGACATCTTCATGATGCAGTTCAGCACAAGAGACCAGATCTGTGGGCCTCACAAAACTGGCAGCTGCATCATAACACCAGCTCATTCGTGGCATCTGATCCAGGGTGGAATTTCACTCATTCCCCAGTTTCCCTACTCTCCAGACATGTTTACTTCTGCTTGTCCGTCATAATGAAGATGCTACTGAAAGCTTCCCACTTTGAGAGCTGACATAACATCATATGGACTATGACAGTAGAGCTGAAAGTCATGGTAAAAGAAGCATTCCAGGCATGTTTCAAACAGTGGAAAGATTGCTCTGCCTTAAAGAGGATTAGCAATCGAACTCCAAGTATGTATTTTTTTATTTTCAACCTAAGGCCAGATACTTTTTTGACAGACCTCATATATAGTTTTTCCACTTTATTTTCAGTATAAATCTTGGTTATCTGGAGAGCCAACTGCCCAACAGCTACATTCTTTTAACATTTATGAATTACACACATACATGCATGCATGCATGCATGCAGTCACCTACACATAACAATAGAAAACAAGATGTAGATTTTGGCTGTGTAATAAGTAATCTAAGTAATTTCTTTTATAAAATATTCTAACTACAGTAAATAGCTTCCAATGAACATTGGGTGCCATCATATTAACCAATGTAAAAGCATTAATCAGTAAGTTGAAGGGTGTTGATAGTTGGAAAGTGTCCATATTGTAATGGGAGGGGGGACTACTTTAGATTGATTGAATAAGTAGTATTTCAGCCTTAACACAAGCACAAAATTGTATGGCACTCTGCCTGTGATTCTACTCAATTACATACCATTTTCAGATAGCAAACTACATAATATTATGCACAGCAATTGAATTAATCTAATATTTATATTGATATGATATATCTCTAATTCATTATTAACCTTTGAAAATACATATTAATCAAACAATACATACTAATTTCAGTAGGCCTACTTATCACAGAGGAATATTTTCAGAAGTAAATTTCAATGTGCAGCAGATTTGTACATAAAAAATGCCTCCCATTAGATTGCACTATATCATCAATTACATAAACATTAATTGCACTTAAAGAAGGAGTATATTTCTCTTTACAGCCTTCATGAAAGAGTAGCTTTTGAATATATGCTTCATCATTCTGATCACTCTCCATCTTTGAGTGTGTGTGTGTGTATGTGTGTGAATGTGGGTGTGTGTATGAGTGTGTATGTGAGTGTGTGTATTTACTGAACATAACTTGTATTTATTTGGATGATCATGAAGTAATAATAATGGATGGATGCTTGCTGTGGATTTCCAATAGCTTCAGCAGATTCCTTGAAAATAAGAAAACCAAGCTCTGCTTTTTTATATCAAAGGTAGTATATACAGTTATACAGACATTTAGAGAGGAAATTACTAGACACCATTACCAAAAATATGTCACAAGTCTATCTTTAAACAGTCTTCAATGTAACACCAGAATTTGTAGAATTGTTTGTTATACATCTTTTTCCTTTTTATGAATAAATAAATAAAGATTAGTTGTAGCTCAGAGAAGATTTCACTAACAGATATTATCTACATAGATGTAAGCTGTACAAAATGAACATCTTTATATTTATAGCATCGGATTAGACAGCTAATTTAGAAATAGCTGCTTCTTTTATAATTACTAGAACACAAATCAGCATTTCGATGTGATTTGCTATAACAATACAGTGGATTAATATTAAAAAGTATTAGTGGAGAAAATGTTTGTTTAATTAGAAAAAGAAATGAAATGAGTGAGAGAGGTGGGGCAGCTACTTTCATCATTCAGCAATTTATCATTTTGGCAACTATTTTTAAGACGTTTAAGAAATTTCCATAAAATAATATAAATTATACAAGGAAATGAAAAATAATTAGTTTTCTATTGACTGAAGAAAAATCTTGAGTAAATTCTACTGTATAAATCTATGAGAAATCACACAACAAAAAAATGTAATAGTCATGAAATAGGATGTATTTGAAACAAATATAGAAGAATAATGAAGGTCATTAAAACCGATAAATACAACATTACTTATGGTTTTCTGACAAAATCATTAAAATCATTAAAATAGTCATGTTACTAATTAATGAAGTCTAAATATTTGGGAATGGATAGGTACAACATATTTCCTCTTTCTGGGTAATTCTTTCCTACTCTATAACATTTTTTTCTTCTTTGATTGCAATCTTGTTTAATTTATGAGCTTGGGAGTTTATTGTCATCCATCAAATATTTTAATACTTTTCAATTTAAATAAAAGTACTTCTGAACTTTAATCTTTTCAAGGCACTGGTTGTCTCAATTATCTTCAAAAACAACCAAGAATCTTGAAAAATTTAATAACATAACATTTTTTTTTCTTTGTTTTTTTTCAATTATTAGAAAACTGGTTTTCTTACATAAATTTATATGGAGATATTCTAATTTAGATATGAATAATTTAAAAAGACAGGTTTTGTATCAGGAGCAGTTCCAGACATGTTATCAAACAGGGGAAGCAATCAGCTCCACAATTTTGAACTTTTGTCCTTATTCAAAAGCTGATTTCCTCCGTAAACTTAGAAAGATGGTGGTCCACTTGAGGAAGAAGCCCTATGAGGTGGGGTGGTTGTTGCATCGGGTGTCTCTGCAGTAATGCTTTTGCCATTTTATCCATGGGATGCAGCTGAGACACCACTCAGACTGGGGTGTAGATCTTGGGTGATTACCTTAATCCATTGCTCACTTTAATACAACTTTATGGTTCCTTGAACCCACAGTTGCAAGCTTTTCAGGTAATTCTCCTTCATATCAGCTTCATAAAAAAAGCCATTTGTTTTTCTTTTTAATATTATAATTTATATAAATTCAAAAAAATATACATTGAAATACCTAGATGTAACTGCTCTCTCTCTCTCTCTCTCTCTCTCTCTCTCTCTCTCTCTCTCTCTCTCTATATATATATATATATATATATATATACACAGGGTGTGGACGATATTTGTTCGCAATTTTCAACTGCTAATTTTATGCAATTATTTTTTACTTCCATTGTCACTCTTGTCTTCATAAAAACAGTGACTATATTTCCATTATTTATTTTCAGAATAATTGGTTATGAATAATTTTGAACCTCCAAATTTGTGGAAGAGACACGGAGTTCTTCTTGGAATCCATGCCGGGAGGACAAATAAGGAAATTTCAGATTTTCTCAGCATCAGCAGGAGAATGGTGCAAAAGGTCAGAAAGGAATTGGGAGATTCAGGATTCGACTACGAAGCAACATCAGAGAGGAAAACACATGATCGACGATCTGACGCCTTCAGAACGTCCGAGTTCGTCGCTGAAGTTCACAATATCATCAACAATGAACCTAGCAAGTCAATGCGTGCCATTGCAAGGGAGAAAGACGTGGATGAAAAGCGCATTAGGCTGGTGGTATATGAAGACATTCGCTACGTTTCATACAAGATGAGGAAAGGACAATTTCTGTCAAAGGCGATGCAAGAAAAGCGACTGAAGCACGCAAAGGAGCTGATCAACAAGTTGAAATACCCACTGGAGCCAGACATGCTGTGGTTTTTCTCCGACGAGAAAAACTTCTGCTAAGACCAGAAGATCAACTGCCAGAACAATAGGTGGCTCGCTGTCTCATCCAAAGAGGTGCCCAGAGTCATGCAGACAAAGTTTCCAGCGATAACATTGGTCTTAGATGTCATGCCACCTCACTTCTTCCCTGAGGGCCTCAAGCTGAACACCGATGGTTACATCCGCGTTCTGAGCGAGGTAGTAAAGCCCTGGATCGACCAGGTAGCTGCAGGTAGGCCGTACGTGTGGCAGCAAGACTCAGCGCCCTGCCATACCAGCCGAAAGACCCAAGCCTGGCTGTCAGAGAACTTCGTCGACCACACTTCATCTGACATCTGGCCTCCCAGCTCCCCTGACTGCAACCCCCTTGACTTCTTTGTGTGGGGCGCAGTGGAACGAGACACCAACAGATCTAGCTGCAATACGAAAGACGATCTGAAGGCCAGGATCATATGTGCCTTTAGGGGCATAACTTGGGGGACAGTGACGAAGGCCTGTAGCCAGTTCCGAGGCCGCCTTGAAGCCGTCATCAAACCTATGGCGGGTTTATCGAGTGAGATCGAAAGAACAAGTCATAAAGACAAACTGACCCAAGTTTGATAAATATATCTTAAAAAAATAAAACTACTGTGTTATTTTTTTCTAGACAGTAATCTTGCAAACAAATATCGTCCGCACCCTGTATATATAGGAAACTGTTTGACCCCGATGGCAGAGCTCGAGCCGTTTCGACGGCTATTTCTGGACTAGTCCAGAAATAGCCGTCGAAACAGCTTGAGCTCTACCGTCGAGGTCAAACAGTTTCCTATTACCCACTCTACTACCCTAAGTATTGAGTACTCTGGTGCGTTATGGTCCATCTGGTTCCTTACCACACCTCCTTCGTTATATATATATCATCACCATTTAATGTTCATTTTCCATGCTAGCATGGGTTAGATGTTAGATGAGCTGTCCTGTTGTGAGATAAGCCAGGTCAAATGAACATGTCTTGCAAATACAGAACTGATTTTATGTTAATAGTAATTACACTCTACCAACTTATTTTTGCCAGAGGAAACAAAAACAAAATTCAATTCTAAGAGGTTGTATTCTCACTACATAGCTACAAAATGTAAAAAAATTTAAAATACATATTAAGCTATATGTAAACGTTTCAGAGGGCTTACTTATCACTGAGGAATAGATCTGTTGGTAAAAATGACTCTCAATTGATTGCCCTATATCAATTACATAAACATGAGGTTTCAACAGATAAGAAAAATATAAATATAAATATTTACTTCTACAATATTCTTCATGTCTTTTTAGTGGAATAAGCTATAAATATTTCCTGAATTTATACTTAGGAGAAAATTGGTTCTTTCTCATTGCCAAAAAATGTATCACAACATCCTGTTTTAAGGAGATCTCTAAAAGCTATTGGAAATCCACAGCAAGCATTCATTATTATTGCTGGGGCCTCATCCATTAATTGCAAATATATATTTCCTACTTCTTATATTTGCTTTTTGAATATATTTATTTAATAAATTTCATTGTTCAATTCTTTCACTTTAGCCGAAAACATCTTTTGAATGTATATTTTTAGGAAAAATAAATAAAATTGTGTAATGGTTTCCATAAGCAATATATATTTGCACTTCATTTTGAAGACTTTTTGAAATGTAATAAAATCCACATGAATGCTTATGTTTGCATTCCACATGTATGTATAAGCTATTACCCAGTCTTCCTTTACTTTTCTTTCACTTGCTAAATAAATATAAATCAACCTAAGGGAAATATATACAATTTATGGAGAATAATGGATCAGGTATAGCCAGGTGGTTAAGAAGTTTACATTGTAATCATGAGGTTCTGGATTTGATCGCATTGTGTCATGCCTTCAACCCAGGAATTGTGGGGGTATTTGGCTGGTAGGAAATTGTATGGAAACCTGTCAAATGGATTCTACCTGTGAATCAAAGAGACAGCTTTCTCACACATTGTAGTATGCTGATTCTGCCTGAGGATTACATTAGGGGTACAAGTTTCAGTGTAATGAATACTCAACCACTTATATTACAACTGATTGAACAACTGGAATAATAGAAAATATGTTCATCTATACAAATATGTTAGTTATGATTAAATAATTATGAGAATCAAGACGCTTTCATATCATTTCACTCGAGGGTTTTTTCAATATAAAATAATTATAGCTATGTATTCAACAAGAAACTGATTTATAAAAGTCTACTGAGACCTATATTCAAAACATTTTAACTACAATAATATTGGAATATAATGATTCACAGTTCCCACCCCCACTTCTCTATTACATTGAGAACAACATGATAATTGTCAGTTGAATGAAGGCAATTAGTTGATTGAATTATTTTTAATTTAGAAACCTTCTAAAGTTTTTAAAATTACTTACAATGTTACATCTAAGGTGAACAAATATGGCAACTTGGAATCAGTGAAATTAGATCATACAAATAACCTCCATATAGTAATAATAACCCAAGTATGTCAACAGAAAGCTTTTACAGAGAATTACTGATGTTGTAAATATTGTGAAAGTCTTCTCCTACTATCACTTAGAAAATTCAATGTAACCCCTATAGTTGTTGTGGTGGTTACTCTTTTACCTGTTCCAGCTATCCGGCTGAGGCCATGCTGGGACACCACCCTTATCATTATTAAAATTCTGCTACTTTTACCTTCACCTTCTGCTCTTCAACTGATATTTTTTTCTCATTTCAAAGGCATTAGATTTTCCTTTGTAATAAATCCCAACAAATTAAGTTGTGTTTTTGGTTATTTGTGGCCTTGTAAAAAATGACTTTGAAACAAAATCAAATCACTTCAATCACTCATTGGGAAACAACACGGAATAATTTGCCAAGTACACTCTGCCTAACTGTTTTTGTTTATTTTCCTATGCTAATATTTTCAAAATATCTATTAGCATGAAGTGCTTTACCCTAAACTATTCATAGTCAAGAAGAACACAAGAAACATTGGACAACACTCATCACTGTTTCTCAACAATAACAAAGAGAAAATGACATTTATAAATTACTATTAGTTTTTCGATCATTAAAGCCACTTCTATTAACGTTTGAGCAGAATACCAAAAGCAATTCCTGCATGAATTATTTTCTCCATCCTTGTAATATAGAACATATCAGAACAAGCTATATCCATTTATGACTTGTCACATAAGATATGTTCACTGAAAAATATTGGCAGTCCTCCATCTAGCTGCACCTTACCTCCAAAGTACACATCTTTTTCACTTTCCAAACTCCTACATCCAATCCTTTATAGAATATCACACCTTCTACTTAACAAATGACAGGAGTGAAAATAAATAGTAAATTACAAAGTGAAAGAAAAATGAAATGCCTACTTACAGGTAAAAAGAAAAATATGTATACAGTTCACTGTCTTAGAAACAGATATAAATATGCCAGATATTGATTTTTTTTTTAACCTGCTGGTGAAAATCTGAGCAGTAACTTCCTGCAAGTTATTTTAACCTGCTGGTGAAAATCTGAGCAGTAACTTCCTGCAAGTTATTTTAACCTGCTGGTGAATATCTGAGCAGTAACTTCCTGCAAGTTATTTTAATGCCCAAAGCATGTGAGCAAGAGCTATCTAGAATCAAATGAGTTGGAGTAGGAATATGAGATTATCATTAGCATAGCTTAAAAATAATATCTACATTTTCACAGAATGAAGAAATGAATGCAGTAGTCTTCATGGGTACATTTGGAAAGCAAGCGCATTTCAAGGAATAGATGCATATATTGTTGGTTAAAGAAAGGTTATCACCAGTTCACACGATGATGCAGAGTCCATTGTGGGTATAGTAAAGTAGGGAAAACATCCTATAATGGATGTAAATGGTAATAAATAATTTGTGGCAAACATGTATGCTTGTTATCAGAAAGTTTTTATTTATTTATTTTTTTTAAATACTTGGCAACAGTTAAGAATGTATGCATACATACTATGTGAGAAGAATTTAAATGTAGTACATGTTTGCACTTAAAAAGTGAAGAGCTGTTTAGAAGTGAAATACTTTCCGGGCTTCCAAGAATTAAAAAACTTACTATTTCTGATGTGTGAAAATGTGTGGATTCTTATCAAAAGAAACTAGGAGTATTAAAATGCGTGAAGAAGTGAAATAAAGAGTTTTTTTTATGTTAGGAGTGGGAGGTAAATGTACGATTTGGTTATTTTAACTTTAAATCTTCTTACAGGATGCCCACAAACTGTTTACATCTTTTAGTTACTGGTAGAATATTTTGTGGTTGTATATGATAGAGGTAGAAAATATAAGAGTTGGTAGTTAAAAGAAACCAGAAATATATCAACAACACAGTAGGAGGAAACATGAATTAATATAACAGGATTTCCAATTCTTCTAAGTACTAAAATAGAATATTTTGTGATTATATGTGAGAAAGTACAGGAGTGTCTGTAGTTAGAAGTAACCACAAATATATCGATAACATAGATCAGGAGGAGGTGAATTAACAGTTTCCAATTCAAATGGTTTTTTTTTTATTTATTTAGACTGAAAATAGGAGCAACAGAACAGTGCCAGCCTTTGGTGGTATGGGTCTAATTTGGGTGTTTCATATATATATATATCAGTTCTGAGTGATCAAATCACGATCCCCCGACCTGATCCCTCACAAAGGGTCAGCCTGTCTTACCCATGCTAGCATGGAAGATGGACGTTAAACACTGATGATATATATATTGCAATGTGCTGTAATGTGTACTTGATGAACCAATAGTAGATTACTCTAGCATAGGGTCCAATTGGCTTAGGTCTAGCAATGAGTGGCATTTAAAGGTATTCCCAGGCAAGTGACAGTGCAGCTAATGTTCAGTTTTAACATTGCTTGTACAACTATACAACCTTTAACCCTTTCATTACTATATTTCAAATGAAAGACACTACCTGTAATTTTCAAACAAAAATTAAGAATTTTATGTGATTTAGTAATTTCGTTATCAATCTTCCTATTAACGCTATTACCATAATTATTATGAAAGACAATGCATATGAGTGTCCAATATTTTTCTTTAATAATTGAAGGAATTTAGTAATATAATTAACTTTCTCGTTATTAAGTTGGAATTTGGAATAAAACTTAAACATTCTTATATACATGATGGAAGGTTTTTCAACAAAACAAACAGCTTTTTTTATATCATAGAACAAGAGGCAGTTTCAGGTGAGCTGGTATCAAAACAGTGAAACTGATGTTTGGAACATAAATGTTCTTACATAAAACAGTAGTATTATTTTTTTAGATAGATATAAACACTTTAAAACAAAACAGTATTGTATCATAGAATCATAAGTAGTTTCAGGTGGCTTAGTATCATCAATTTAATATCAAAAGATTAAAGAAGGTTGCTAAAGAATGAATGTCTTCAAGCGTGCTTTGCTTCTTTAAGTTTGAAGAAGTGGCATAAAGTAATCCTCACTTGAAATAAGTAATGTTTTTTGCATTGATACAATTAATCATTATCAAGTTGCTGGATACCTATTGATAGCTTTATTCTCACAATAAAGAAATTAAAGTAAAGACAAAAGAGGGGTGGTCATGCCATGTACATAAGAAATGTATTGTGTTAGTAGAGACCATGTGAAAGAGGAGATAGTCAGATGTGGCAGATTCACTGAGAAAGCTTCAAAAAGATAAATTTAGTATATAAAGCTACATGACAAACATTCTGCTAATAAGCCTGATTCAATATTGAGATCAATACAGGAAGTCAAGGAAACTGATGCTGACCTACAATAACAAAAAACAAATTAACTATTAACATCATGAAATGATTTAGCATCTAATATCTAATAAGAATTTGTTAATTCAAACGTTTATCGTATCTTTACTAGTGAACAAATTATGAAAATTTGCAGTATTAGAGAAAATACTTTTTAATGTGATGCAGTCGCTGTGCTGCTTTTACTAATGTCGTTTTATGCAGTACAATAGATTTAGAGTTATGATAGTTATAGAAATAAATTATCCAAGTGTACTGAAAGGAGAAATTAATTTTAAAGCTTTGAGCTAAAAGAAAGGCCTTGCTTAAATTGATAAAACGTTCTTCTCATGACACCTGACATGATGCATTTCTTGAACTTTGTTTAATTTAAAATTACACCTGCTGAATATGAAATATAAATTTGCAATGAAATACATGTGGAGACTTAATACACTGGACCGATCAATTATATCATGTGAAAAGGAGATGATTTAGCAACGAGCTAATAACCCTAACCTTTAAAGAGGCTTCTAGGCAATATAAGTTTACTAAGTAGATAAAATTAGTGCAACTGATCTTCAATTTTTATGCTAACAGATCAAGAGACTAGTTCTAAATGATGTTCTGTAAAGGACGGATTAAGTAAAGTTATTATTGTTTAGCTCCAGAACACTTCTGGCCAAGCAGACATTATGATCAAAAGCATTTTAAACATAATCATTCCAGTGGACTATATTATCTAATGAGTTCTTCCATTTTTAGGATAACAGGGTGTAATTTGAAGATGCTGCTGCTACTTTTACCATATTTAACACCTTTCTAGAGATTATCTCAATTGCTCAGGTGAAGTGATTATTAGAGGAAGATAGTGGATGGTTGGTGTGAAGGGAAGAGTGGATGCAAATTACTTGGTGAGAAGAGAATGAAAATATGTGGTGAAACTAGATGTCAGTTTAATTTATTTTTAATGCCATTAACTGGGTGTTTTAGTAGCTGGGACCGGACATTTATGATCTAAAAAACATAACTAAAGAATACAGAGTATTATAAACCAGTCCTGATAGAAAACTGATAATCATGATAATGATGAAAATACTGATAAAAATTACAAAGATGATTTGAATCACTGAGGCCTCCAAACAAAGCAATGCACTGATACTCATTTCTCATCACAACATATTAAACACAGCACTAGTATTCAGATTAAAAAATACCAAGACTTACATTATTGGGGTGATCTGCTTTCCCACGTATGCATTGAAAGAAAGCCTCCTCAAAAACAGCCAGTCAACCAAGTATAAATCTGTTTCCTGATTTATACTTGGTTGAATGGCTGTTTTTGAGGATGCTTTCTTTCAATGCACACTTGGGAAAGCAGATTCACCCCCAATAATGATATTTTTTAAAAGCTGAATGTCAGGGCTTCCAGGTAATTGTCCAGCATGCATATGTGATAACACAACCTTGTTAATGATGATAATAATAATAGTAATGAGTATAGTATATTAACTTATTGAAAACTATGCAGAGGTTTCTAAACAAGGCTTTACTCTTCCTGAACATGTTTTACAGGTAATAATATTTAAAAGAATTGTCTTACTACTACTACTACTACTACTACTGCTATTATTAGCAGTAGTAGTAGTAGTAGGAGGAGGAGGAAACAAGACAAAATATTTCTTTCCAATTAACTACACAACAGCTAAATTATTTCCAAGATGTATCACAAGATTCTGGCAGAAATTCTTCCGCATGAGAGCTCTGCTTGTAGACAGATTTGATTTGTTATCAATGGCTGTGTAATCTTTCAGCCTTCCAGATATTTCACAGATATTGTTATTTATGTATATGGACATAAAACAGCACAATACATTTCAACAAATTTAAAAGGAAAATTAATTGCAATGCTAAAATCCAATTAATAAGTAAAAGAAATGTATTCAGTCTACTTGTATATATTTATTTTAGATTTAGTAATTTTTAGCATTATTCCAAATATAATTAAGATGGAAATAACCATTAAAAGATTATAAATTAATACTATATATTATTCTTTTTGTTTGTTATTAATATCAATTGACGAAAGTTAATATACAATCCTTTGTGACTTTATAACCAGTATTATCAAAATCATCACTCATTTTCCACGCTTTCATAGGTTTTACACAAGTTTGCTTCATCAGGTTTCTTCTATCATCAGTATAATCTTGTGATTACATCCTCAGCATCAATATATGTGCATTATAACAAGGTTCATAACTGGATAACTACAGATATAGCATAGAGATAAATATAGACACAGACACAGTATATGTGAGAGATGGGAATAAATTGAATGAAAAATAAAGACTAAAGGAGAGAAAGAAAGTGTAAGAAAGAAATAAGCAGTGAGAACAAGATATATGGAATGGGAGGGAGGGGGCATGAAAGATATTGAGAAAGAAAGGGGAATAGAGATAGAAAGACTTGACAGGGGTATAGGAAACGTAGCTTTGATTTCATGGTATTCCAATAGAAAACAAGAAAATATTAAATATCAAAAATGTTATCTAAGCAGAAGTTTAAACTAATTATGCATATTTAATGTATTAATTTCAGTTAACCAATCAGCTTTTACAGAGTTGAAAGCAAGAATTCACTTTGGCTATATATCAAAAAACACTTTAGGTTAATTGTCAAGAACAATAAAAAAGCATTATATTTTTAGTCCACTGTATCACCCATATAGCATTATGGCTAAGTTATTGAGGCTGATATATTGACCTAGCAGCATTCAAAGAGTTAAAGTAGTAAAGACTAAGACAAAGAGTAAAACTGCAACTACCATAAAATATGCATTCTTTGTGACCATTAAAATGTATCATGTGTTAATTAGAATCAATGTCTTTGTTATTCAAGCTCAATTTTAATACATGGTCTACTATCAGTTGTGAATAGATAAAGATTTAAAAAAGCAAAACATAATGAACCTCCTAGTGGTTCTCATCAATCATTTCAAAATAGTTATACAAAGTAACGAATTGAACGTTCAGAGTTGTACTTATTTGACAAATGACTTAGTGTGAGAACTGAAGAAATTACATCATGGAAGAGTCATTTTAGCTATCTAAAACACTCACAAACACTGTTATTCACTTTCTGTTCATTTTATGATGTATTAAACGTTTTGTGGCACTACTGCAACGTATTTACTGACACAATCCTACAACAGCTGCTGAAGAATTGTGCCAGTGACCAAGTTGTTTAGTGCAACTTTTTATTGATTTTGTGAAGTATCAAAATCTTGACTTAAGATAGCTTGAATGGGTTTTCCCCATTGAAACTGGTATGTTTAAGATTCTATTTAAACATTTTAATTACAATATGGCATTTAATTGTAAAACATTGGCAATGAATATGCAACTAACTGGAGAGAAATGTGTCGAATGTATCCCATTTGATGTGCAAGTTTGGAAAGTTATTTGGTACTATAAGTATTAGCTGATGGTGTTAAGATGGGAGGACTGACTAGGTATAGATTTACATGCAAGTCAATAGATGATATATGTAGGATAACAATGTTGAGGTGATTGTTGGTGAACAGTGCCCAACAGAGACATGAAAAAGAAAAAAAATGTGTTCAATTTGGCAGTGCTAGACATCAGAGTAAATACTCTCTTAATACAATTAATTATTTTAAATAGGCTAACATGGAAAAAGAAACATTAAATATGAAACAAAATACAAAGAGGAAAAAATGATTATAGTGGTATCTTTTTTTCTATGCAGACACATTTTCCATTTCAACAAAATATTTTAGATGGTCTTCAAGCTTTAAACATATGCATTAACCTTGAAGATTAAAAACATGTTTACATACAATGAACTATCGGGTTAAAAAAAATATGTTTACAATTAGCTGATGCTTTTTTTTTTCATAAAACTAAATACAGAATATTAAAAAAATATATTGGAAATTTCAAAGTAAAAACTTCCTCTTGATATCTCTAATAGATCAAAATTGATATAAAAATTAAAATAAATTTATGAAAATAAGCACACCTCTCTAACACTTGCCCTATTTTTGGCACATTTATTCTCAAACAACCACATAATCAAAAGCAATAGGAATAATTTGTGGTAGTTAAAAATAGTTAAAATACAAGTGCCTCTTGAGAAAAAAAATTAAAACATTGGTTCCTTTTGATGAACCATGGAGACCTAATAAATTCAGACAAGGAGATGAAAAGGCACAGCATCCATACCTTGTATGCAAGCATTAGTAACATTAATTAGAATTTGAAACAGCTACATTTTCTTTTATCTGTTTATAAATAGATTCTGAAACTGGGGACTTTGCCCAAATTAGGTATCATAAAACAAGATAAGTTTTATTTTATTTATTTTTAATAAAATGATGGAGTCTTAAAAGACACTGAGTACTTAAGATTTTGTGGTTTACACACTTTAATGCTGAAGTGCAATACTTATATTTGCAAAAGCCAGAAAGTTATATGGGCACAGACATAGTTAAGAATGCATATTTATTATTTTTTTTTATTTTTGATATGTATATGATGAGCTTCTGCTGTTTCCATCTACCAACTTTCACTCATGTGGCATTGGTCAACTCATGACTAGTGTTGTGCAGTGGGAATGAACTTGATTTCATGTGATTGCTAAACAAATCCCTGACACACATACCCATGCCACAACAAACAATTTCAATCACTGTGCCACATTACACATATGCCATGCTTGGGCCACAATTTGTTATATTTTTTTTCTATTTAAGAAAGAAATATCATGATATTTAAAATATTGAGTGTTTCTATTAGACTGCAATGCTGCATATGAATTCCTTTTCAGGAAAATTTACTGAGTGTACATATTTTTAAAACACATTTTCCATATAATAAAATGCTTAGTTTTAGTGGTTAAATCTGTGTGGTGTGGATGAAACTAGGTCAAAAATTATTGGATTAAGCATTCTATATAAAAATCTGGATCTTTTATTACTCAAGGGGAATGATTTTTTTTTTTAATTGCAAGAAATTAATCATTATATACACAGCATTGTGTATATGCATGTGTGTATGTGTAGGTGGGGATGAATGAATACTGTGGGTGTAAAAGTGTGTATCTCTTGAAGAGAGAAGTTTTTCCAGAGCTATGATCAATGAGTCTAACAGAATTTCCATTAACAGCTGGGATCACAATCAACATTATCAAATTATTGAGATAAAACTTCATTACATGTGTAATTAATTAAAGAAAAAGAAAAGATGTCAAAGTTTGAAAAAAAATATTTCTTTTAAATGAAATAAATAAAATTAAAAAAACTAAATAATAAATCTAAGAATGAAGTGTGTCAAATAACACAAACTACAGTGACTTTAATTAAGAAATGAATATTTCTATATACCTGAAGCAAGCTTTCTACAGAAACAATAATTACTACAGTAGAATAGTAAAAGGGAAAAAAGAAATAAGGATAGTACAGCAATATTTTCTGTGTATCGTAACATTATATATATATATTCATTTTGATGTATTTATTCATTGATTGAAATATTCATGTATTTATCCTAAATTCTCTCCAACTCTGTTGATCCAAAAAAGATATTGGAGTAAAATAAAATGAGTGTGAATAAATTTACTTTTTGCTCTAAGCAGTTTTCTTTACAATGTAGTACAAGTGTATATTTTACAGAAGAACTTATAATTTCATACTCACAAACTTAAAATTTAATTATACATAGATTAATCAGTTGTTAAAAATTCATAAAAGACAATAATATTTTGACAAACAATAACAGAATTATAGAAAAAGAAAAAAAAACTAGTTAATGACATTTTGTTTCAATGTTCTAAAGGACATAAAAATTTGTTGATGCAATTGGATTACAACTGAATTCCTTATACTCAAAGGCACTGAAAGTAATTTAGTAAAGCGAAACAAGATTGCAATTAAGTTGAGGGCTCAATCCCATAATTCAGGATGATGAGAGATTTTTCTAATATGCATGAATCACTTCTTGGGCCTCTGGACCCCAGACTGATGTATCAACTGAACTCACCACTTATAAATCCTATTTCTACTTGCTGTATACTCACATGTGAAGTAAGAAGGAAACTAACATATCATTTAGACAAACTATGGCTTTAGCAATAGAATCATTAAATGGTGAGTAGTGGAAAAGCTTAATTTGCTATCTTAAATCAGATGGATAAAATTATTAGGCAATTTGTAAAACTAAACATTATTAGCATATTTAAATGTGAGGATCGCATATTCAGCTTTCAGGAAACAAAGTCTTAATTATAGTTATTTCAATTATATTGCTAATGCTTTTAGGAAATGCTATATCCTAAATGCAATGGATACAGTTATTAACAAAATGTAAATTTATTTGGGATTTATCACACTAGGGTGAATGGTAACAAAAATACATTCATGTCCTTGAGTGCAACAATACAACCAATCATTATTTCACATGGCTAGGAAAATAATGCTCTAAATTTAAGTTTCTGAATTCTAGAAGCCAATCTATCTAGGACTCTGAATAAATACTTGCATGAAGAATAGCCTACCTAGGGATGCAGGGACTTCATATGAAAATAGGTTGGAAGAGACATGAACTACATAAGCTATAGTAAAAGAAATATATTAATGCTGGTGCACCCAATCCACACTTTAAAGTGGCTGGTGACAAGAAAGATATCCAGCCCGTAAAACCATACTAAAATTAATTATGTCTAATGTATGCAAGCATAGAAAAATGGACATAAAAATTAAGAAAAATGGACATAAAAATTATGCTGATGAAGTTCAATCATGAAATATATTAGTCTAGAAAATATTTCCTCATTTTTTATACAAATATTAAGACAAATAAAATACTTTACACAAAGAATGTGACTTAATGCTCTTATGATATACTGAGTTTAGAAGAAGGATGTAAAATGATACTTGTCATTGTGATAGACTATGAACCTGGCCAGAATAGTAAAAAAGATAAACAAATATTTACTTACAAGAATTAAACATAAATCATTGACAGAAATTTGATTCACTTAATGACCTATTATTAAATACATATATGATCAACTTGAATATTCTGTGTGAATCTAGGTTCAGTTTCACAGCATGACACATTGGCTAAGTGTCTTCTTCTCTACTAGCCTTAGGCCAACAAATGCTTTGTGAATTAATTTGATAGATGAAAATAATGAGGAAGCAGACCATTTGTATGTGAGCTTGTGCATTCAGCTTTGTATCAATGCAGTGACATTTATGGATTGCCTAAACAGTATATCATGCAGCTTAGTTTGATGAAGGTCAGCGGTATATACCAAAGTTTAAAATGTAATGCTTTGCATAGAAAAACTACCTAAAAGAGCCTTGTTGAATCAATGCTTGCATGGAAAAGCAGATGTAAAAATGGTGACAATGACGAAATAAAGAGAATTAATTAAAATTAGTTAAAATCAGTGAAGTAAAAGACAACCCTAAATAGTTTAATTAGACACTTTCTGTTGTAACCGAGATATATAAAATTTAAAACCTACTTCATCACATTCTGTTTCCCCTTATGCTAAGGAAATAAATATTTACTGTATTATTGCTTTATATTTCTGTGTAAAATATATATTGGTTAACTGAATTCAAAATTCAGTTCACATCAAAAGATTTTCCACTTTCAAAGATTAAATTAAAATTCAAGTTAAAAATATTCTAAAATAACTCAAGGTAAAATATGAGTAGCAACCAACCATGAAAAGATAATATCTAGATGATACTTCAGACACTAATGGTGCCTGTATAGAAAGCATTCATTTAGTAGAAAATTCTTGACTAGTCAACTTTTAACTGACAAGACTTTCTTCTTAGGAGTGTTTTTTGCTGCAAGGTAGAATTATATCATTAGGTCTTGTAGCAGAAAATCAGTCTGTGAAACATTTTTAGTTTAACAAAATTATGGAAGAAGAAAATTCGCAGTTCAAATAAGTAAAATCCCCAAGTCAAAAAATTCATTTCAAACTGATTTGACAAGTGCGATAGAGAATAAGTTTGAAAAATTTCTTGTAAACATTGAAAGATAAGTCAATGTTATTGAAAGAGAAGAAAACAAAGGAAGAAATATATTATTAAAGAAATACATTACAAACTTTAATCTCTATCTATTAAAGAAATCTGACAACAAAAATAAATAAAAAATATTTTCTTTTTAACAGAAGTATTTTCAAAATTGTGCACATAATTTTAGACCAACTTAAGTGGAAATTCTTAAGATATCTTGGGTTGGTGATGGAAAATGTTTTATTTTAGCAAAATGTAAATTCAAAATAGGAGAGAAAATAAAAAAAATAAAAAATAGTTACTATTAAATAGTATTTTTCACTGTTTTCCTCACAATAGAAACATTTATCACAAGAATTTCACTAAAATAATTAAAGGTTCTGGAATCTATGCATATCAAGTTCAAATCAGAGAAAGATAGAGCAGGTGGGCCAGTTCACATGGGCCTACAATTTTGAGAGGAGCCTCCTTTAAGTTCTACTTATTTTATTCTATTCAGTTTGTAAGTACATTATGTACATTGCACTTACATGTATATATACATAACCCATGCATAAAATATATACATTTAGTACTGTTTACTAAAATATTTAGTGTGATTTAGAATGGGCCCTACATTTCATATCAGACTCAAATATCACAAGCTTGTTTGGGGAAAAGATGCTAGCTACATTTTACATCGTGCTTGAGCCCATCACAAGCTTGAGTAACAACATTTAAAATATAAATATTTCATTTTATTTGGAAAGAAACTTAAAATGATATGCATGAGAAAAAATGTATATCTTTCTAAAATACTCAGATGGTGAAGTTAATATAAAAGGAGAAGAACAAAAAATCACAATTTGTATGAAGTAGTTTGAATGTAACAGCAACAAAAAAAACAAACAAAAAAAAAACACTACTAGTAATGAGAGACAACTTATTAATACCTGAATATTTAAATAGTAATAAGCTTTAATAATTGTAACGTCTTTAGTATAATTGTTCAATATGCACTCTTCATTGAATGTGCAATGTAAATGTGAGAGAAAAGCAGAGCTTCAATGAGGGAGAAACTGGGTTGGGCAAGGGGGAGTTAGAAGTGGTGAACAAGAGAGAAGACTATAATGGTATGGACATGTGATGTGCATGGATGATGATTGGTGGGTGAAGAAGTGGCAGGAAATCCCAGTTGAAGGAAGCCTCAGTAGAGGTAGACTAAGGAAGACATGGCCAGAGGTAGTGAGAACTGATCTCAAATCACTTAGATTCACAAAGCAGGTGACGAAAGAATGCGATGAGTGGAGATATACTGTGCTGAAAAGGATCCATACAACCCGTGCAAGCATGGAAAAATGGAGGTAAAAGTGAGGATGAATAATCTGAAGAGTATGTTCAAACATTTTAACATTATGGAGTGTTTACAAAAAAAAAAAAAAAAAAAACAGTGTGAAGAGAATGACAATAGCTATGTCTAAGACAATAATTTATCAGACTATTAATATTATCCCTAGAGATAAAACATGTTTTAATATTTAGATCTACACAATGCTTTGATTGGTTTTGGTTACAGCTATGACCAACTTCAAGTGTCTTATTCTTTGCTATGTACATATTACTGAACTTTGTTCAAAGATCTGATAAAGGTGACACTGGGAGGCCTCTAAAAGTCAGAATACAGAATCTTTGAAGAGCTGTCATTATAATTAAATCAGCTTTTACACCTCTAGCAAATAAAAGAAATTGTTATCATCAACGTCATCATCATCAACGTTTAACGTCCGTGTTCCACGCTTGCATGGGTTTGGACGGGGGTAGTCCCACTTGAGGCAAGAGTGATTGTCTTGCTCGCATAGGACTGTCTGGCAGGTTTTCTACAGTTGGATGCCCTTCCTAACACCAACCACATTTACAGTGTGGGTCTGGGAGGTTTTTACCGTGTTGCCTACACGGCCACATTACAGCGTGGACTGTGTGTTTTTTTGTCGTGACACCTACACGATCTCATTTGTTTCGGCCTGGATGGTGTGGCACCAACATAACTTTACATAGAACGGGGTGGTGTGGATGGGGTGGGGGTGGTGGTGGTGGGACGGGGGGGTATTTTGTTAGAGATGCCTACTGGCTGTAGTAGGTTTTACTATGTATTTAGGTAAGGCGGGTCTTCTCTGCTACTGAGTACCGCCAAAGGTCTCGGTCCAGTGACATTGTCTTGGAGAGGTGTAAGTGTGTGAGGTCGGAGTTTATCAGCTCGTCCCAGGTTTTTCTAGGTCTGCCTATTCCGTGGCTACCGTCTATCTTTATTGCCCTGCACTTTGTTATACAGCTATCGACTTTCATGCGCATCACGTGTCCATACCAACGTAGCCTTCTCTCGAGTAAACAACATCTGATCCCTCTTATTTCTAATTTTTTCCTTAGTTCGTTTATGCTTTGCCGTTCACGTATATTACTGTTACACATCCAGCGGAGCATGCAAGCTTCGTTCCTCTCTAGTCTGCGTATATCCTCTGCACACAATGCCCAGGTCTCACTGCCATGCAACATTGCTGTTCGTATGCAGGCATCGTACAACCTGCCTTTCATTTTTAGGGAGAACCCTTTAGCAGCTAATAGTGGTATAAGCTCTCTGAACTTTTTCCAACCAGTTCTGACTCTAGCTACTGTACTTTCAGAGCACCCTCCCCCACTGCTGATTTTATCACCCAGGTAACGGAAGCTGTCCACTATTTCTATAGAACCCTCTGCGCAATTGAAAGAGCTAGTATTTTGTGGGCACTTGCTGCTACTTATTGCACCAGAGCACCGGCCACATGTAAAATCTATGTTCTTAGTTAGCTTACCTGTGATCCCACTACATCTTTTATGCACCTATACTTTGCATTTAGGACATAAAATGGAGTTTCTACCTACGCCTTTCCTACACACCGAGCACGACCATTTCCCAGAAGGGACCGCCGCCTTATTTTCTTTCCTACAAACTAGAACTTTAGTCTTAGCCAGGTTAATTTTAAGTCCTTTTGATTCTAGGCCGTGCTTCCATGTTTGGAATTTCTTCTCTAGCTCGGCCATTGATTCCGCTATGAGTGTCAGGTCGTCTGCGTATAGGAGTTCCCATGGGCAGCCGGTCTTGAACTCCTCTGTTATAGCCTGAAGGGCAATAATAAATAGTAGGGGGCTGAGAACAGAGCCCTGATGGACGCCAACTTTTACGCTAAACTCTTCACTATATTCGTTGTTAATTCTAACCTTGCTGACTGTTTCTTTATACATGGCTTGTATAGCTCTCACAAGCCATTCGTCAACGCCTAATTTTCTAAGAGCCCACCAGATAATGGAGCGGGGGACTCTGTCGAAGGCTTTCTCCAAGTCGACAAAAGCTAAGTAGAGGGGTTTACCTTTAGCTAGGTACTTCTCCTGTAGTTGTCGTACAATGAAAAGAGCGTCTGTGGTACTTTTGCCTGACACAAACCCGAACTGCATTTCATCTAGGTCAATTCTCTCTCTGATTAGTTGCGCTATTACTTTTTCCGTGACCTTCATGACCTGGTCGATTAATTTAATGCCTCTATAGTTACTCCTATCTAGGGCGTCTCCTTTACCCTTATAACAGTTAACGATGATGCTGCTATGCCAGTCCTTCGGAACAACCCCATTCTGTACGACTTGGTTAACTATGCGGGTGACTATGGTGTGTCCCACCGTGCCAGATGCCTTCAGCATCTCAGCAACTATTTCCGAAGGCCCAGCCGCCTTACCCGTCTTCATATCCTTGATTGCCTTACTTATTAAACTCCCCTTGACTAACACTGCTGGTCCCTCTATTGGGTCGATATGGGGGAGACTGTCTTTCTCCCATTTATTCTCCTCATTTAGTAGCCTTTCATAGTGACACTTCCAAGCTACCTTCTTATCAGCGTCGGTGATGGCAAGTATGCCATCATCGTTAAGTACACACTTCTCCCCGACAATATCACGGTTTTCATATATAAATAAACCAAAAATGGAACAATAAATGTACTTGTAATATAGTGGACATAAACTTCCGAACTATGTTCCGAACTATGTAGATATCAAGGAATAGGACACTTGATGATTGGATACAAAACCCACTGAAATGTAGTGGAGATGTAAATATTTAAAAAAAAGTTTCTTCTCTAAACATGAGGCTTTTAGTACAGTAATTTATAATTGTAGATAAATAAATGTCAAAAGTTGACAGACAATGATAATAAAAGGTAGTTCAAATGTCAAAACATTCAATGAAATCAAAATGGATAAAGATAGTTAAAATAAGGAAATAAAAAAAACAACAAAACAATCATTTTGACAAACACTAACCTAAAGGAATAAACAAAGCTACGAAAATAATTATTTCCATTTTAAACTATATGACTATAACTCAGAGAAAAAAGGCTGGTAATATGAATTCATATATAGACTTATGAATAATTGTGATAGAAAAATTTAAAAAAAAAAAGCATTTCTTTGTTTTACAGCTTTAAAATCATATTGCTGAAATAAGTTGATTTCAGATTAATATTCTGATTGATTGAAAACTCATAGCCTAATAAACACTCCAAAACACAGACAATATAACTGGTGAAAAAAATAACTAAAACAACAGTTTCTATCAATGTGGTCTGATAGAACCAGTTTTTATTTTATAATTGGATTATAGAAAAAAATGATAATTTGTTTTACAAATTAGAAGATAGTATACTTTCTTTGTTAATTTCTAATATATATTATAATTATTAAATCATAACTTTGTAATATATATTTTGTGATTTCCTTCTGAATTAAACAGTTTTAAAGTGTGATTAAAAAGAAACAGTACTATTCTAAACAAAACGGATTGTATTACAATCAAATAGGAAGAGGGGAAACAAAACCACATTACTTTATCTAGTTAAAAAAATAATTTTCTCATTACCACTTTGAACCCACTGACCCAAGAATTCCAGTGAGGGTGGTGTGACTAAATCCAACCAGCCTGGTATTCCATGAGGTGTACGATTATATCCCACAAGGCCAAAATTCTATTCTGTAATGCACCTCTATTTATTACTATTGTGTATACAGATAAACAATCATTTTACATTGTTGCTTTAGCCTGAGTTCTTCAATACAGCATTGCTGAGATTTTTTATTAAGCCTATACATTTTTTTTTTTTGCTCCACGTTTAACTGACATATATCATTATAACTTTCCCTTTTCAGTGATTTTCTTGCAACCAGCTAGGGTGAGGGACTGTATACATGGCACAAGATCAGGGCTCAATAGTCTATTAAGTGAAACGCATCAAGCATCCACATACTAAATCTAAAAAAAAACAATACTATTTCCCATATTTTGATGGTTTTACCTAAAAAGAAATATGCAGGAAAATAATAAATTTATTTCTTCAGAAAGAAAATTCAAATGTTTGCTTAAAAAACAAAAAAAAACACACACAAAGAAAAAAAAAAAATTAAATATTCGAGTAGGTCAAAGACATTTGCAGAAACTTGGTATATATATATATATATATATATTGAACATCAGCCAAAATATATGAAAATTAATGATGCCTACTAAATTAAGCATACAAAATTTATTACTTCAACAAAGATTTCTTACAAGAACTGAAGAGATCCAAAAATTTCACACAAAAACAGTTATCTGTTTCTTTCACCTGGTATATCTATCTTGGAATATTTCCCAGTTTTGTACGATTTGTAATTTCGGATATCCTAATATGGTTTACAGTATCCCCCTTCCCCCACCTCTCTCTCTCTCGCTAATTCAGAATCCTCTGGAATAGTTCCACAATATTTGCAGTGCTTTGTGAATATATGCAAAGATACAGTCTTATTGTTATATCAGCTGCTAATACTTGGTATAAATGATATTTTGCATCAAAATACTTCAGTTTTCTGTTGTAGCAGGCAATAAGCTGCTTGAATTTCAGTGACAGCTAGTGTTTAATTCACTGCAGCGCTGAGTGCTGCTATATGAGTTATGCTATAAAAAGTTCTATTGAAATATTATTATTCAGACCCAATGTGTTATAAGGAAAAAGATCCGAGACCTCATTTGTTCAGACCATTCCTGATACTCTCTATTAGTTGGAACTCCTGGCAGAAAGAATGATGCAAAATAAATTGTCTTGCTCGAGGAGATAATGTATCGCCTAGTTAAGGAATTGAACTGGCAACCTCACAATTATGAATCCAATTCTCTAACCACTAAGCCATGCACCTCCATTATGTTTTACTGTATATATATTTTCATTATAATATGATTTTCCAATGTCTCATTTACTTCAACAATACCTGTTGTTAAACTATTTCTTCTTTATTTGAAGCAGATGTTACTCTTTAAAACCTGATTACATGACTGACAAAATATATAATTGCTATTACAAAGTGCAAAGGTTGTGTGTGACAATCGGGCTTAGAGATCATTCAATCAGATTAAAATGTGTCTGTAATTTCAATCTAAGAGAAAGTGCATTTCTCTAGTTCACAGTTTAAGTGGAAGAAAGCTAAATAATACTATTTGCAGTGACTGATGTTAGTAAGAAAACATTTGACTATAAAGTTCTGTTCCAATATTTCTAACAAACATCTCAACAGATAAAGCTCATCAAACCATATATATAGAAGGTCCATGATGAAATGTGATGTGTATTTGCAAACCTAGAGAAGCCAAAATTCTATCCAGGTTTGAACACAGTGAATTTCTGTATGTGTGTAGGAGAGAGAGAGAGAAAAATTCAACTCCAGTACTTGACTGGTAGAAGAAGAAAAGAAAAAGAGAAAAAGAGGAACAAGAGAAAAAGAAGAAAAAGAAGAAAAAGAAAAAAAAGAAAAAAGAAAAGAAGAAGAACAACAACAAGGACAAGAAGAAGAATGATGAATGAATACCACAAGGCATTATATCCAAATGTATTGAATACTAAAATATTTTAAAGAGAGAGTGAGCAAGTGTAAGATAGAGGTAGGTGAGTGATAACAAGTGTGAGATAGAGGTGGGTGAGTGAGAGCAGTGAATTATAATGCCTATAATAGATTACAGTTTTACAGTTCAACTAAGAACACTAGAGAGAATGCATGTTGTTTAAATGGGTGTTTTGAAAATCACTATTTTAAAAGTATTTTCTCAAGAAAAACAGATGCATGAAAAAAAATGTACAATCAGAAATAAGCAAATGGCTAACACATACACACATATATACATACATATATATACATTATACATACATATATATATATATATATATATATATATATATATATATATATATATGCATATATATATAGTAACACCTAAAAGACTTTTAGATGAGGTTTTTCTAATCAGGTATAATATTAAAAGCTTCTTACTAATGCTTTAGAAAAAAAACAAAAAATAACATTTTTAACTCCATATACAACAAAAGCGTGCATGTGAAGAACGAATTGATTGTACTTTTTGAGAAGCATGTAGATTAAAGGCTGGAAAAATATATAAATGCATGGTGGGTTATTTAATTATAAAACAAAAAAACTAATTGATTATATTTTAGACAGAAGACCTAAAAATCTAAAGTGTCAGCTGTAATAGAACTTTAAAAAGAAATATTTGTATTTCATTAAAATAAACTGAGATATATTCACTCAATAAATAAAAAAAAAAAAAAAAACATTTATTGAAGAGAAATCAAATTCACTTTCCAAAATCTTAAATACTAATAATTGATAGTTGTATTAAGTGCTATTTTTTTACTTAATCCATCTGCTCAATAGGGGAGGGATGTCTTTCTGTACTAAGATGAATAATTAGTTTTACCTTATGCAAATAGTAAGAGTGAGAGTTGGAGTACATTAATCCTCCAACTGTTGCACTGTGACAAGCATAATTCTTCAAACTAACCTATTACTAAAACATCTGCCTGAAAATGGATAGATGCATTTGACCATGTCTGAAAGATTGGGAACAACAACAATATGGATATTGTAAGTAACACTTAACCTGGACAGATCAACCCAAGGAGTCAGTGATACATGTCCTGATAGATCATCAAACACATGCTCAAATGAGAAAGCTTCACTGTACTCATATAACCTGCTAGAAGTAGCAGCCAATCATCATCAAATCACACCCAAGCAACTTCAAGAAAACAATACAGTATTGCACAATTATCTGATATTTAAAAAACATCAACACACAAACACCAACAAACACGTGTGCGCTCGAGATGAGACAAGGCAGGATTGCTTTGAAATTGGCATGCCATGGGTTAAATGACACATATTTATCTAAATAATTGCGTATACAACACAATGATGAACTATGATAATAATGAAGTTTATAAAAGTGTTATGTGTACTTAGCTACACTTTATTGAATTAAGTAGATAACTGGAAAATCTGCCATTGAACTGGTCACAAATATATGTCACATAATGCCTTCAGAAGATGGCATATCAATTCTTCACATATAAATGATCTAAAGTAATGTAGAACAAAATATTGTTTATTTTTAACATATATCATATATTTGGGAACAATAGCATTGTTAGTTCCAGCTTTCAAATGAGCTAATATTAGGTACACTATTTTTGACAACAGTGAAATACAGATATGACTTTTATGTTTAATACTTCAATTTATCTGAAATCGCTTGATAATGTGTATATCCATCCTTATCCATCCATTTTCTATGGGTTTGATGGGTTGTTATGGTCCAAGTTACTTCTACACAGATCAGGAAGACTAATGTCTCCTTTTTATGTTCCAGTTGTGACATAGTTTCTATGGATGGTTTCCATCTCTGACATAAGTCATTTTTTCATGGCACTATGATGAGTGATGTTATTTTGTGTTCCACAAACCCAAAGAGTCCTCGCTACCCTATATTGTAATGCTTGATTGCCAATCATTTTGCAGAGTATACCAGGTTCATTTTATCAAGCCATCAACACAGGAATTGTCCCCTACAAGCTTAATGAGCCCTCACTACCCCAAGATATCTCCATTTAAAGCAGACTCTTTAATCACATATCTTTTTAGGTCAACTTCTTCCAAAGGTTCCATCCATTTCAAGTATTTAGAACATTTTTATATATATGCCATCCCCATATCCATTATACGCCCACCATAGTGCAATATTCTCTGTTGCAAGATGCTTTTTGATTCCTCTTATAATCAGGATTTCTGCCAATTCATTTGTGCACACTACCAAACATCCAAGGGAGTATGCTAGCTTCATTTCTTTCTAGAGGTAACTACAATAAGTATTCCACATTCAAATCCTACAGTCACACTAACGTGCAGCTCATGGCAAATCATACAATCATCATAGAGCATGTCCTTTCCTTTGAGAGATTTCAACTCACAGCCTATGGATATGTGTGGGGGATTAATACATTATCCACTGAATGATTTGCTTCTACATGTAATATATAAGGAGAATACAAAGAAAAAAAAAACAGTAGCCATTTTTATTTTTACATTTTCCTTACATATATAACTATTATATTACATGTAACTTTCAATGTCTTTTCAGGCATTAAGAGTCCAAACTGATAATTTTGTCATAAGATAAGATTTCAATGCTTTTTCTACAGTATCATGGAAAGTAACACATCAGAAACAGAATATTTATATGAGAAAATGTTATATAAACGAGTTCCCTTAAATTGACCACATTAAATTTATCAAATTCCATCATATATCTGAAAACGAATTTAACATTAAGACAAATATATGGAAATATATTCTATTTGAAGGTATATAAACATCATGGAAATATATTTTGAAGATTTGTGTTACAATATTTACATTTCTGAAATAATAAATTGATTGAAAATTCTTCAGCTTAATACATATGCCATAGAAATGGAAAGAATAAGAAAAGAAAGGAATCAATTGAATTTCACCAATCATGAAAATATATCAGGATATAACATCAAGAAACACAGATAGTTGGAAATGTTCTATTAAAAAATTTCCTACTTAAATGTTTTTTTGTCAGTCTAATATCTTAACATACATAGAATTTACAATTAGATTTTGTGTATATGTGAGTGTGTGTGTATTCAATCAATATATGTTATATATATATACAGAGAGAGAGAGAGAGTAATACACACACACTATAAGGATATATATATATATCCTTGCTAGCAGAGTCTACAGACATTAAATGATCATATGTATGCATCTATATCAGTTTATACATGCCTGTATATGTGTCTGTTTGTGTATAGACAGACACAAAGACGGAGACTTCCCTTCCTATCTTGCCAGATTTGCTTGCTATTCAGTAGCAGTGGCCAGATGCATGAAGAAAGAAAGAAAGAAAAAAACGATTCCACCACATGATTTGAACAAACCAATAAAAACAAACTTCACTTAACCAATGACAAACAGCCTTATTAAGAAGCTATGGCTACCTTATCACTTGGTACTAAGTGTCTGAACAATCAGGCAAAATTCATGTTTGATGTGGTGTGACAGTTTCTAGTCAGTTCTTATTTTAACTTACTGTCTTCCTAGCTGGGCCAGGGGACCATCTCTTACACTTACATTCCACCTTTTGTATGGTTTCTATGGTTGGGTGCACTTCCTGACATCAACTAGTGGGCATTTTATCATGGCACCAACAAGAGAGAGCTAATCATATCCTTTGTGTCTCCCTCTAACCAACATTGTCACTGTCTAATTGTCAACTAATTTAAAAAGTGCACTGGATGCATTTTCTTTTTGTACCAACACTAAAATGATTGTCTTGTCTCCTGCAAGAATAAAGAGACCTCTTTACTTCACATAGCCTCCATTCTTTCAGACAGACAGGGTTAATAGAAGGGAGTTGTAGAAGAAGATTAATGGGCAGAGAGTATGAATATAAAGGCCATGGGGAAAATAGAGGGAGTACTGGGGCAGAAAATAATTATGTTAGTTGTTGAAAGTGAGAGGAGTTTTAATAGATAATATCATGGGATCATAATGGATTAGCAATAAAGATGAGTCATGGTAAAGCTGGCTTAATTATTAGAGTGTAATAGTTCCTCATATTAAACAGTGAAAATCCATGTAACTCATTAGTTAAAACAACTCAGATCAACTGGTGGGAATAGTAAATTTTCACATTCTTCAGCATTTTACTTGCGGCTAATATTTCTATCACCATATTTCACCACAGCAAGTTGAACTAAGCAGAATATTTAACAAACTATACTACACTCTAAAACAAGCCTGTAGATAATGTGTTGTTCTTCACAGACCAAGGACCAAAAGTATAACAATAATTATTTCAATAGCAGGTTCACTGATAAAATGACAAGTCAGTCAATCATATTGGTGTCCTCCCCACAGCCCCGGCGGACAGATAGAGAAGGTGTTTCTCCGGAGGATGGCAAGGGAGACATGCTGGAAAAGCCATTCCAACTTGCAAGGCTCACACCTGCGTCTGGCCAGCTCAGCGCCTATGGTGGTGAGTAGGGAGATAGCCCTAGGGCCGAGGACACCAGAAGTCTCCACTGCCAAGGGTACAACTGCAAACCTGTCGGAGAGCGACCGGTATTTGGAGAGTTTAACCTCCTCAGTCCAACGTGCAGCAGAACCTGGGTTAGTCGCAGACTGCACCAGGTTGCAGCTGGAGAAAATATAAAATATATTTTAATCAGAGAGCAAAGCAATGATTACTATTATATTTAGATATATTCAAAAGTAATCAGTAAAAATACAAGCTACATGTGTGTATGTAGGTGCACATCCATATATAATTGCAACACATGGTATATACTAATAGCAATACCTAAAGTTGGGTTGCACAACCTAAATTTTAATATATACAAGAATAGAGTGAATATTTCAAAGGAGAAATATGTTTATCATAATAGAATGAACAGCAAGAACTTAAAAATAAAAAAAAAATAATGTAAGGTGGGTGTACTGAAAAAGGTCAGTGCATACAGTGTGAAGGGAGACAAATGAAAATCAGTAAAAGAAAAGTAACAGAAAGAGACAGGTGATGAGTGTAGAAATAGATGGGAGATGAAGGAAATACATTTAGGAAATGAGTAGAAAAAAAAAAAAGACATCGTTTATGTGGGTGTGTACATGACAATTACAAAGGAAGGTATAAAGTGCAATAATAGAAAGATATCTGTCCAATGCCTGTCTTAGTATATTTCCATATGTTGAATAGCTGAACATAATAGCTGGCATATATTTCATTACATGCCTGTCAAGTTTTCTATTAATTCTTCAGGCAAAATTTGCACCTAAAATTTTAAACAAACTCTTTCCAGCTATGTTTTATTGGCTACCATCTAATAGATGACATTTACTTAATTCTCATTCTTTTAATACCAGCTGTTCAGACTATCTAGGCCTTTCTATTTTAAATCCAAAAGTTGACGGTTCAAATAAATAAATAAATAAAACCTATGATCATTTGTAAACTATGAGTAGAAATTCCAAAAATTGTGACACTTGAAATATTTGGAAACATTATTAGTTCATGACTCACTGAATAAGTGACATTGACCTTAAAATATACCTTATATAAACAAATAATATCATATATGCTACAGTGATTCTCTAACTCTGACCTTCTAGTTATTTTGAACAGTAGCCAATGTTATTTTGTTCAGAACTACCTTTGTATTTACACAGTAAAAACATAACAAATGGAAACAACATTTTAGAGGGAGAAAAAAACAAACATTTTATGTGTAAATTAGTTCAAATAGTATTCACATTTCTACCACTTCAGTGAATATATTCATATACCCTCGAGTCATTTTTCTCTTTGCCTTTTTAAGAAACAAAAAAGTCTCTTTCCTTTCATCCACTCTCAATTTTTATCTGCTTCATTATCAATTCCAATGTACCCAATCATATGAAAATGGTGTAAATGTATTAGTATGCATATATATATATATATATATATACCCCGCTCCCACCGAAAACCCCACCAACCTCCATAAATAAGCCAAAACTCACCCTGCTGAAGTAATATACTAACATATCTTCCTCTGCTTGTCAGTTCAGTCAGTCATAATATAGAAACTATAATATAGACTGAGATAGAAAGACTCCCACACATACAAACTAGCAGAAAACTGCACAAAACAGTATCTCTACTGGTTGTTTTTATACCATTTGTATTTTTCCTCTAAATATAGATTAAATTGTATATAAAACATTTATTTCATTTTACTTTATGAAGTAATATTCAAAATTTTACTCAGAGCTGATGTGCATGCATCATGCCTGTCTTGCTTGTGATATCTAGGACTAAAATCTGAAAAGCTAGCTCAACCTGTTGTTGACTTAACTCTAGTGGTCATCACATTTTTCTTCTCAAAAGTCTTAAAATATATATTTTAATAAACACTATCATGGTACATTATCTTTTGCTATGTAAGCTGATGAACAATGAAGGAAGTGCTCCCCTTGAGAGCTACCTTATCATATATTGATAGTGAAATAAAGACAGAAATATTTAAACTAATAACAAGCAATTCTATTTGCCCTTATTACCATTGAAAAGATCCTCGACAGGATCTTTAGTGGGTGGTGAGAAAGTCAGATATATATGTACTGAAACTCTTGAGTAATCAAAGCTATGTATAATGGTATGATAAGCAAGGTAGAGATTTTAACAGTGAGGTATAATCTGCATGGATCAAATGTGTGCAGAATGATCTCAAAGTTAAAAGACTTTTCTAAAAAAAACTCCAGTACTAAATCAATTTCAATCTATGATGTTACTTCAACAATCTATTACCTACAGACTTGTTACAAGCCAATGGCTTCTATTCCCAATAATCATTAAAAGTCTGTTGTTGTTTTTTATGGTATGTTTATATATAACATTTAAGTTAATATCAATAGAAAATACCATTGAACCAGAATGCAAATTCTATGAAAGATACTCTAAGTAACTAGAAGATAAAATGAAATGTAGTCAGGTTTCCACTTAAATAACCGAGGGGGATTTTGGCATCATATTTAAGCTTACATAGAAATTGAATTTCAACATATATCTCAAATGGGATATATGTAGAAATTCTATCCAATATTTCTTATGTCACTAGAATACAAGAACACAACATGCAAGTGAAACAAATATGAGTACAATAAAAATATATAATATATAGAAATTGACATTAGAAAATAATAATCCATGAAGATTTGAATGCAAGACATAATCTTACTTCCAAATGCTTTCTTTTTATAGAAATCATGCACTGGAATTAGAACAATAAATATTTATATTCCTGCAGCAAATTGTCTATTGTACAAGTAAAATTTTAAAAATGGATAGTACTACATGAAATCAAAATAGAATTATATATAAAACCAGAAATTAAGAGGCACAAAAAGGCAAATCATCCTCATCACCATTATGTTAATTTTGGTCATCATGTGTACTGAAGACAGAGAAATATGTCTTTGTATTCACATCCATCACAGCATTATATACAATACAATGCAAACAGCAAAATTAGATTAAATTATGGAAGCTTTCTAATAACAAAAGGCAAAGCAGTTACATCATACTTGAAATTAACTATGAATTCTATCAGGACGTGGTCATTTAATGATTTTAAAATTCAGTAAGGTGGTTCGCATCAACAAGGGCATCCAGCCAAAGAAAACCAAGGCTAAAATGAGCATATGAGGAAGACGTAGTCACTTGACCTGTCTGGCATTCTAATATGACACCCTGTCTAGACAATGTAATCATAAAAAATATGTTAAATATATATTAAAACATTATATATGGGGTGGTGACCAAGCATGGCCTCAGCCTGTGGACTGGAACATGAAAATGAATAAATGAATATGTGTGTCTACGTGTGTATCTATATATACATACACATGTATATAATGTGTATATGAACATATATATAGCCCTCCAGGCTATAACAGAGGAGTTTAATACTGGCTTCCCATGGGAACTTCTCTATAAAGATGATCTGGTTCTTATAAATGAATCCATTAAAGACCTAGAAAATAATTTCTGACTATGGAAATAGAATTTATAATCAAAAGGCTTCAGAGTAAACTTAGCCAAAACTAAAGTGCTTGTGAGTCGGGGAGAAGATAGGACTCTGATTGCTTCAGGGAAATAGCCCTACTCATAGTGTAGAAAGGGAGTAGGCATAAACTCCATACAATGCCCATGATGATAATTTTGGGTAAATAAGAGATGTAGTGGCATAATGGGTAAATTAACAGGAAAGGAAAACTTTGTTTGTAGAAGAAGCACAGGGGTAACATACGGAAAGATAGCCAGTGATGTAAGCCTATTCCAGTCACATGAACGACACTTAGAAGAGGTTCATAGCTTATTAGCAATGGAGAAGGGTGTTCTGAGAGCAAAATAGCTAGAATAAAGATAGGATATAAAAAGTTCAGAGAGCAACTCCTACTATTGACCACAAAAGAACAACTGTATGATGCTTGTGGGTGAAGTGTCACACTGCATTGCAGTGAATCAAGGGCTGTAACTGCAGAGGACATGTGGAGACAGGAGAGAAATGAAGCAACCACACTCCATTGGATGTGCAATGTAAGTGCAGGAGAAAAAGCAGAGCTCGGACGGGTTGAGGGAGAAGCTGGGTTTAAGAAGTATTATGGTGGTGTACAGGAGAGAAGACTGCATTAGCTTGGACATTTGATGCTCATGACAATGATCATTGGGTGAAGAAGTGCCAGGAAATGCCAGTGGAAGGAAGCCACAATAGTGGTAGACCAAGAAACATCTGGGCAGAGGTGGTGAGAGCTGAATCTCAAATCATTGAGACATACAGAGGCAATGAAAAGGGATTGTGACGTATGGAGAGGTGCAGTGCTGAGGAGGACACGTCCAACCCATGCATGGAAAAATGGACGTGGTGATGATGATTAAATATATATATATATATACAAAAAAAAAATATATATATATAAGCTGACTAAGAACATAGATTTTACATGTGGCCGGTGCTCTGGTGCAATAAGTAGCAGCAAGTGCCCACTAAATACTAGCTCTTTCAATTGTGCAGAGGGTTCTATAGAAATAGTGGACAGCTTCCGTTACCTGGGCGATAAAATCAGCAGTGGGGGAGGGTGCTCTGAAAGTACAGTAGCTAGAGTCAGAACTGGTTGGAAAAAGTTCAGAGAGCTTATACCACTATTAGCTGCTAAAGGGTTCTCCCTAAAAATGAAAGGCAGGTTGTATGATGCCTGCATACGAACAGCAATGTTGCATGGCAGTGAGACCTGGGCATTGTGTGCAGAGGATATACGCAGACTAGAGAGGAACGAAGCTTGCATGCTCCACTGGATGTGTAACAGTAATATACGTGAACGGCAAAGCATAAGCAAACTAAGGAAAAAATTAGAAATAAGAGGGATCAGATGTTGTTTACTCGAGAGAAGGCTACGTTGGTATGGACACGTGATGCGCATGAAAGTCGATAGCTGTATAACAAAGTGCAGGGCAATAAAGATAGACGGTAGCCACGGAATAGGCAGACCCAGAAAAACCTGGGACGAGCTGATAAACTCCGACCTCACACACTTACACCTCTCCAAGACAATGTCACTGGACCGAGACCTTTGGCGGTACTCAGTAACAGAGAAGACCCGCCTTACCTAAATACATTACCTAAATACATAGTAAAACCTACTACAGCCAGTAGGCATCTCTAACAAAATACCCCCCCGTCCCACCACCACCACCCCCACCCCATCCACACCACCCCGTTCTATGTAAAGTTATGTTGGTGCCGCGCCATCCAGGCCGAAACAAATGAGATCGTGTAGGTGTCACGACAAAAAAACACACAGTCCACGCTGTAATGTGGCCGTGTAGGCAACACGGTAAAAACCTCCCAGACCCACACTGTAAATGTGGTTGGTGTTAGGAAGGGCATCCAACTGTAGAAAACCTGCCAGATAGTCCTATGCAAGCAAGACAATCACTCTTGCCTCAAGTGGGACTACCCCCGTCCAAACCCATGCAAGCGTGGAACACGGACGTTAAACGTTGATGATGATGATGATATATATATATACACATACAAATATGTGTGTGTGTGTGCGTACAAATGCACTATATACAAATAAGAATATCCAGCTGATGTTTCTCATGCAAAAGAGTATATAAGCTGTAGCTAATTCCTGTCCCTATAACAAATGAGTAAACATTACTGATGATAAAAATCCAGAATTCTTACACAGCTCCTGAGAGGGCTCTGTTATGATCTCAGCATAAAACATTCATAGCCATTCTCATGTGAGTTTATTATACATAAACATACATATATATGCCTTCATATACACCTCCATTATAATTCAGACTATGTTCTACTACCAGTTAATCCTTGCAGGTCAGATTTGCACGATACCCAAATCAACATGCCTAGTAAATGTTTCAAATGTGAAATATATATAAGCTATAGCTTATTGTTGTCTCAGTGAATAAATCTCACCAATGACGGATAAAGATACAGAAACACGTCAAATGATCTCACTTGGCCACTGAGACACCTGTGACATGATCACTGCTTGTAAAATTTAGTGAGATTCAGGTATCTTTATTATCATCATCATCATCATCATCGTTTAACGTCCATATTCCACAACATCTCCTATATGTCTATTATGAATTATTCTATGTTAGTGCAACTAATCACACACACACACACACACACACACACACATGATACATATATATATATGAATATGTGAATATTTACTATTATCTTTGGTAAGATGAGAAAAGCTCTATGCACATTACAATCCTCGGTTCATCAGGAGTTAAAAATGGACGATTAACTTATCGACAGTTAAATATCCTGTTGTTAAAGATGGTTCAGGTAGCAGAGCATCAAAATTCAATATTCTTTATCTCTATGTTTGTTTCAATGCAGTTATAATGGTATATGCATTTGTAGAACAACTGGAAATTATTAGTTAACAATTAATTACACCTTACATATTACCTATAATATATATACAGATACACTCACATTCTCCCCCATTCCCATCACTGCTTATTCTCTCTGGGTTATGATGAAACAAGCCTCCTCGTGTTAAAGTAATATTGCTGCAATAAAAAAAATATATCCAGTCAACCCTATTATATGGTACTGGCAGCACCATGGTAAAATGCACCTAGTACACACTGTGGAGTCGATGTTAGGAAGGACATTTAGCCATAGAAACTATACCAGAATGTTATAAAAAGGAGGGGTCATCTTGACTGCCTGGCCTATCTAACCCATTCAAGCATTAAAATAGACATAAAATGGTGACATATCATGATCATTTTTCACCTTATTTTCCCTTAGGGTTGGGCAGATTGTCATAATCTATGACCAAATGGATATGAACAACATCATCTTGCTCATTAGGTTCCACATTTAGAATAATTTTAATGCCCTTCCTAATACCTTATAGTGAGCATTTTTGTGGTACCAGCACTACCCCATTACAAAGTGAATTGTTTCCACTTCAGTGGCACCAGCAAAAGATAGGTTGTCACATGTAGAGTCCAAATCCTATATAGTCTCTCTTCAATTGTTAAACACTAGCTTCTGGACTTTCAACATGTTTACTTTTAGTTTTTCAGTGATTGTACTGGTGGATAGGTGTGTGTGTGTCCGTCCATGTATACAAATATATATATATATATATATATATATATATATATATATATATATATATATATATATATACACACACACACAAATAAACAAGAAAGATGCTCTAAAATTTTCCATTAATCTACATTCAAACATAAAAGAGAAAATATATTAATTCTGAGAAAATTAGGAAAACAGGGTGCAATAAATTCCATTAGGTTGTAAATAATCTGGTGCCAGGCACAAGGTGATTTGACTGACCTATGCACTAAGCTGTTAACTGAAATCATATTTAGTGAGTGCAAATTATTCACTAGCCGCCATGTTACATCAATGATATTACATCTTGCTGCAAACCCCTGATAACAGCATTGAAAAATTTCAGTAGCCAGCAGTGGCCATAATGTAGAAAAGGAAGTCATTTCTTATGATATTTACTGAGACGAAGGATGTGAAAGAGAGATAAATATATAATAGAAATAGCGAGTGAGGTTTTGGTTAAGAAAATACAAAAGCAAGAGAGAAAGACTTTCAAATTAATTTAGAACTAACATACAGAGAATATTATCACATTTTGAATACATATTCATGAGAGAGAAATATTTGAAAATATGTAAATCCATAGTGTATTTAGAAGGTTTTCCAACAGTGATGGATATGGCTGTGTACATAGGTGTCCAGAGTACACCTACTTCTCAATTTCTTAGTAATGAGCGAATTTAATTTTAGCTAGCATTTGGCAAGTTGGTATAAAAAAAAAATTACTTGGTTATATATTATAATCAAACATCATTATTTTCATCTATTCTGAATAATGTACATTAAAGACTACTGTATATATTCATGTAATAAATTCCACCTTCATCTGTGAAAATGTGCAGAAAACAGTATGCCACTTAACTACAGAACCCACAGAATCCACAGATTTCCAGTTCAAAATTCATGATACATTTTAATTGCTGCCTGTAAAAGGGAAGTAAGAGTGCATTGGCATAGGCATGTGATGTGCATGGATGAAGATCACTGAGTGAAGTGCCAGGACATCCCAGTGGAAGGAAGCTGCAATAGAGTTAGACTAAGGAAGACCTGGGTGGCGGTGATGAGAGCTGATCTCAAATCGAAGAGACTCACAGAGGAGATGACAAAGGAACACAATGAGTAGAGAAATATTGTGTTGAAAAGGACCCACCAAAACCATGGAAGTGTTGAAAAATGGACGTAAAACGATGATAATGATTTATGCAAAGGTATATAACATTTTATAACATACTACACAGTATAAGCAATTAAGTATTCACAAACTGTCCCTGAAATTGGCATTATTTAACTTAAGCATGACCACATTTCTTATGAAATAGACTATTTCAATTAAGGAAGAATTTCGAGTGATTTACTAAAATTATTAATTGTTTCATTACTGCAATAGTAATTTAAAAAAGGTTCTTATATAAAATTTATGTTGGAAGATTTTAATTTAAATTGGAAACCTTTGAAATGGTTGATTTTATTTCATAAAAAAGTGCAGGGCGATCAAAATTGATGGAAGTTATGGAGTACATAGACCCAGAAAAACCTGGGACGATTTGATAAATTCCAACCTTATACACTTACACCTCTCTAAGACAATGTCACTTGACCGAGAGCTTTGGCACTATGCAGTAATACAGAAGACCCGCTTGCCTATGTACAAAGCAAAACCTACAGTCAGTAGGCACCTACTAACCAAATATATACCCCATCCCACTACCCCTACTCCACCCCACTACTCCTATTCCACCCCCACCTCACTCCCACCAACACCACCCTTTCTCTGTAAAGTTATGTTGGTACCACAACATCCAGTCTAAAACAAATGAGGTTGTGTAGGTGTCACGACAAAAACACAGTCCACGCTGTAATGTGGCCGTGTGGGTAACACGGTAAAAACCTCCCAGACCCACACTGTAAACGTGGTTGGTGTTAGGAAGGGCATCCAGCTGTAGAAAACCTGCCAAACAGCCCTATACGAGCGAGACATAGTCACCCAACCAATCTTGCCTCAAGTAGGACAGATTCCCGTCTAAACCCATGCTAGCGTGGAAGATAGACGTTAAACGTTGATGATGATGATGATGATGATGATGAGAGCCGGCTTTGGCCAGGTTGGTAACTAAAGACTTAAACTAACCACAGTGCTTACCGTATCCTTGAATCCCTACAACATGAGATCACTTTGTTCATTCATACCTGTTCAGTCCCTGACTATAAGCCTTATAGTAAACCTAGTTCCCATGACCAATTTCCATGAATGCTTCCCATGAAAGATAATTTCTATAATGGTCTACATTTCAGTATTGAAAATGTACAAGGGAATTCTTTTAATGAAATAGGAGAACAATGTTTTCAATGGAAATATGAGAATGAAAAAGCAAACATTTATTTATATATTTGGAATATTTATTACAATATTATGAATAAAAACAAAGAAGAAAAGTATCAATGAATCCATTAAATGTTCAACTTTACTATTCACCTGTTTTATCAATTACTTTCTCAATATAATTTTTTCCTTTGGCTATATCCTTTGGCATAATGAAAATTCATGAAATAGCAAGAGCTAATTAGGGATAATTATGGATTAATTACAACGAAACTGAAGACTCTTAAAATAGTTTGCAATTTTCTATTAATGATAGCCTACATTTGCATATACATGTAAACACCCTCACACACATGTATATATAGATATGCACACATATGCAAGTATATATATATATGCATACATAATATATATATATACACCTCCAACATGTATATATATATATATACACATCCCCAACATGTATATATATGGAGACACATGGCTTAGTCGTTAGAGCATTGGCCTTGCAATCGAAAGGTTGTGAGTTCAATTCTCAGACCGGGCGATGTGTTGTTTCCTTGAGCAAGACACTTTATTTCACATTACTCCAGTTTACTCAGCTGTAGAAATGAGATGATAGGGACTGGGGTCCCTATCATTCCACTGTAAAGTGGACGTGTAGGTGCCATGGAAAAAAAGCACCCATCACTCACTGTAAATGAGGTTGGTGTTAGGAAGGGCATTCAGCTGTAGAAATCAAGCCAGAATCAGTTGCCGTCCCACCCTTGCAAGCAGGGAAAAAGCGGACGTAAAATGAAATTATGATGATGATGATGATATACACACGCGCATATATATATATATATATATATATACACACACATATAAATGCATACAGACATATATATATATACACACACACACACATATACATGATCATCCACCTTTCACCTACGCCTCTACACCCCAACCCCCAGTTCAAGTGGTCCTTTCGGTGCCATGACAAAAAAGTGGACAGCCCACACTGTAAGGTGGATGTGTAGGTGTCATGACAAAAGGCACCCACCACACACTATAAATGTGGTTGGCATTAGGAAGGGAATCTAGCCATAGAAACCAAGCCAGAAAGAGTTCTTCTTGAGCAGGATATAACCTGATCTGAGTCGCCTCAAATAGGGCAACCCGTCTAATCCATGCTAGCATGCAAATCAGACGTTATACAATGATGATATATATATATATATATATATATATATATATACACACATACATATTATAAAGTAAAATGACAGGAGGCTGGACAGGTTGAAGTCGCTTCATTATTTATTCCTCCAAGTGCTTTCCTACCATTACATCATGGTTAACATTGCAGAATGACCAATTCTACCCAGTGGTGAACCATCAAATTTAAACATATATATATGAAGATAGAGAAAAAAAGAGACGTGTATATGAAAGCATATACTATATGTTTATATACAATAAACATACTGGAGCCTCATCAGCAAAGAAAAAATATTTTTTCATTACAAAAAATTATATTTCTCTCTTTTGCTCAGTGAACATGTGACAGAAAGCCTGACAGCTGATGTTTTCTATTTGCTTTATGTATATGAGCATCTCCAGAAAATGTTCATCAAGTAAAAATCTATAGAGGCTCTAAGCCATTTCTTTGTCAGTACCGGTTGAGTGAATGCCAGAGTACTATCAGAGAGAGAGAGCCTGGAACAATGGAACAGTGATGATAATGATGATACATATATATATATATATTAACCATACCATCTGTATCATGTGGCTCCAGTTTACAGGTTATGTCATGAGAGACAACGAACCTGCCTCAAATTTTTTACGATGGGGGTCCACTAATGTGAAATGCAGATAGAGAAAACCTCTCAAGATATCTTTAAAAGATAACTGAAAAAGATAGAGAATTGTCAAATGAAGATCTGAGGCAGTCAATGTTGGATAACATGAGATGGAAAGGTTTTATGTCACCAGATACAGGTGAATGACCATCTCCTCAATCTTCAAAATGTCTCATTCTTTCTTCTGTTAAAACCCTCTTCTTGCTACTTCAAGCATTAAACTAATATATTCCTCCCATATACAATACTGTACTGTTTGTGTTATTTCTGTTTACCTTTTATATATATACATATATATATAAATATATATACATACACATATATATATACACACATATATATGATGATGATGGCTGCCCCCTCGTTATCAAGTATGGCCATTGCATGATATAATATTATTAATAATTATTAATTAATTCTATCGTGCAATGCCTGTGCGTGAAGATATTTTTTTAAAGTGAGGAAAGACTGTGCACTGAGCCAATCCCACTCTCTGAGCAACAGTAGCTATAACCCGAAAAGAAGAAAAGATCAACATCATCGGTAACTATTGAGCCGCAGGTTATATAACGGAGTTATCCCAGTTTCCTGAGTTGCCTTCTCCTAGAAGAATGCCCTGACAAAGGCTAGGGGTCCTTCACTCCCAGTGGTTTAACCGCGCGATCCGGTGTCCATCCTGACTATTTCTATGTCCCCGGGCATATACACACACATGCACCCATGTATATACACATATACAGACATATGTACACGTATATATACATATTTACACACTTATATACATATATATATATATATATATATACACACACACACATATATATATGGTGGCTGCCAACTCGTTTTCGAGTACAGCCACTACTTTATATCCATGTAGGAGAACCCCTACCGATGCACTGAATGAGTGTGACTTTTTAGTCCAGCCAGCGACTTGAAAACTCTGGTACAAACACTACACCTGTAACAATTATTGACACATAGTGCTGGACCCATGGTACCATGTGACGACAAGTGCAGAGAGATCTCCAGATATAAAGCAATGCCTGTGCCGTGAAGCTTTTATAGTGAGCAAAGGCACTGCACAAAGCCAGTCCCACTCTCTTAACCAAGATGATATTTACCAAAAAGAAGAACAAGTCAACATCATTGGATACCATCAGGGTTGCAGGTGTTATATCAGAGTTTTCCTTCTCCTAGAATTCTGCCTTGACAAAGGCTAAGGGGTCATCTCTCCCAGTGATTTTGGATGGCCATTGACTCTTAAGAGCTCCTTTGCCCTTTGACAGGTTTTGTTTTTAGTCCTGCAGGATGTCCAAAGTCACCCTCCTCACCAAGAAACCTTGGTGGGGTTGCCAGTTTAGTCGCCAACGACCCGACCAGGAGACAGGTTGTACTGTGATACATGTTACCAGTAGCACCAACTCGTGACCTGACATACACACATATATATATATATATATATATATATACACACATGGAGACACATGGCTTAGTGGTTAGAGCATTGGCCTTGCAATCGAAAGGTTGTGAGTTCAATTCTCAGACCGGGTGATGTGTTGTTTCCTTGAGCAAGACACTTTATTTCACATTGCTCCATTTTACTCATCTGTAGAAATGAGATGATAGGGACTGGGGTCCCTATCATTCCACTGCAAAGTGGTCATGGAGGTGCCACGGCAAAAAAGCACCCAGCACTCACTGTAAATGAAGTTGGTGTTAGGAAGGGCATCCAGCTGTAGAAATCAAGCCAGAATCAGTTCCCGTCCCACCCTTGCAAGCAAGGAAAAAGTGGACGTAAAATGATGATGATAATGACACACACACATATATATATATATATATATACACACACACATATACACATATATATATATAAACATATATACACACACATATATATATATACACATATATATATATACACACACATATATATATATACACACACATATATATATATATACACACACACATATATATATATACACACACACATATATATATATACACACACATATACATATATACACACATATATATATATATATACAATATATATATATATATACATTGGTAAACACATTTTTCAAATGCAGGCACGTTCTATAGAAGTGGTTGATAGCTTTTGGTACATAGGTGATCAGAATAGCATGGTAGTGAGACATGGGCAGCAACTGCAGAAGATATGCGACGGCTGGAGAGAAATGAAGCAAGGAGATAATTTGTAAAGTGTGTAATCACACATTTTTTTAAAGAGGTAATATTTGAAGCTCTAGTTAAACTTTAATTAGTTACCTACCTAGCTATGTATGATCACACACTTTACAAATTATCCCCTGTGATTGTTTCATGTGTTTATTTTAAATATATATATATGTCAATCAATTTCTAGTTGATATAAAATGCTCGGATCTATTCATTGGAATCTTTGAGCTTATTCTACGATGGCCATGGCGCATGTCTCGGACATGACTCCCTTAATTTAATTTAATTTAATTAATTTTGAATATATACACGGCTCCTTAATTGTAGAGCTAAAACAGTTGAAAGGACTCGGCTGCTATTTATAGTTGTCGACCACCCTATTCACGCCACTGGGATGACGCTAGCATGTTGTTAGTAGTTTTAGAATTACAACACCTGCGATGGGTCACTCACAGATTTGCATTTGATAGTTAAATCCTCTCCCTTGCTGAAGATATGTTGGCTGCTGATTAATGGTGAAATATATTTCTTTAACGGAATATATACAAGGAGGATTAATCATTCTTTAAAAAGGTAATATTTGAAGCTCTAGTTAAACTTTAATTAGTTACCTACCTAGCTATGTGTGATTACACACTTTACAAATTATACCCTGTGATTGTTTCATGTGTTTATTTTAAATATATCATCAACCTCATTTACAGTGAGTGCTGGGTGTTTTTTTCCGTGGCGCCTACACGTCCACTTTACAGTGTGGGCTGGGTGCTTTTTTGCCGTGGCACCTCCACGACCACTTTGCAGTGGGAGGGTGTGGTGACATATTGTCTATATGCTTCAGCTTGTACCCATGGGGGGTCGGGTACTCTGTATTACTGCGCGACGCCAGAGGTCACGGTAGTGTGTCATCGCCTTTGAGAGGTGTAATTGAGTAAGGTCGGCTTTTATCACCTCATCCCAGGTCTTCTTGGGTCTCCCCACTCCATGGTTTCCATTGACTTCTAGTGCTCTGCACCTTTTTATGCAGCTGTCATCCTTCATACGCATCACATGTCCATCCAACGCAACCGCCTCTCCTGCACACAGCATTTGATTCCTCTTATGCTCAGTCTCTCTCTCAATTCATTTATGCTTTGCCGTTCACGGATATTACTATTACACATCCATCGGAGCATGCAAGCTTCGTTTCTTTCTAATCTACGTAAGTCTTCCACCTTCAGCGCCCAGGTCTCACTACCATGTAACATTGTTGTTGGTATGCACGCATCATACAGTCTGCCTTTCATTTTGAGGGAGAAGCCTTTTGAAGCTAGCAGTGGCTGTAGTTCCCTGAACTTCTTCCATCCCGTTCTTACCCTAGTTATTGTACTTTCTGAACACCCACCTCCGCTGCTAATTTGGTCACCTAGCTAGCAGAAGCTGGCTACTGTTTCTACAGAGGCCTCCGAGAGATTGGTGGTACTTGTTTCCTGTGGCTGTTTGCTGCCCCAGTACAGCTGCTATATTTGAAGCCTACATTCTTAATTAAGCTTCCTGAGATCCCGCTACATCTCTTGTGTACCCATTGTTTGCATTTGGGGCAGAAAATGGAGTTCCTACCTACTGAGCAAGGCCATTTCCCTGAGGGGATCTGGGTTCTGTTTTCTCGTCTACTTAGAAGGACCTTAGTCTTTGTCATGTTGACTTTGAGACCCTTTCTTTCTAGTCCCTGCTTCCAAGTTTGGAATTTCTTCTCTAGTTCTACCATAGATTCAGCTATACGTGCGAGGTCATCAGCATACAGGAGTTCCCATGGGCATTCGGTCTTAAACTCTTCCGTTATTGCCTGCAGGACTATGATGAACAGGAGAGGGCTAAGAACAGAGCCCTGGTGGACACCAACCTGTACACCATATTCCTCGCTATACTCATTGCTAATCATAACTTTGCTGACTGCTCCCCTATACATGGCTTGTACAGCTTTCACAAGCCATTCATCTACTCCTAGTTTTCTAAGAGCCCACCAGATTACAGCACGTGGAACTCTGTCAAAGGCTTTCTCGAGATCGACGAATGCCAGGTAGAGTGGCTTACTTTTAGCTAGGTACTTTTCCTGTAACTGCCTCACAAGGAAGAGGGCATCAGTGGTGCCTCTTCCTGGTACAAACCTAAATTGCACCTCGTCTAGTTTCACCCGGTCCCTAATCAACTGTGCTATAACTCTTTCTGTTACTTTCATGACCTGATCCATTAGCTTTATACCTCTATAGTTTCCTCTATCTAGTGCATGACCTTTACCTTTGTAGCAGTTGACAATGATGCTACTGCACCAATCTTTTAGTATGACACCTAGTATTACCTGGTTAACAATACGTGTCGTTATAGTGTGACCTACAGACCCAGATGCCTTCAGCATCTCGGCAGCTATACCCAATGGACCGGTTGCCTTCCCCATCTTCATATCTCTGATTGCCTTACTTACTACACTGCTGCTGACTTGTACTGCTGGCCCCTCTATAGGGTCTACTTGGGGTAGGGTCTCTTCTTCCCATGCATTCTCCTCATTTAGTAATCTATCATAATGACTCTTCCATGCATCTTTCTTCTCAGCACTTGTGAGGGCAAGCTCACCTTTATCATTCCGGATACACTTCTCTCCAATGACATCACAATTCTCTCTGACACACTGCCTCGCAATCTTGAACACCTCTTCTTTCTGGTCCTCACGTTGCAAAACATGCTTGAATTTTCTATCCTCTGCTTTCCTCCTAGCTAAGTATACTTCCCTTTTGGTCTCTATGTAATGTACCCTGCTCCCCCCGTTCTTCCATTCTTTCCATGCCTGTCTCTTGGCCTTAACTGCCTCATCTACCTTACTGTTCCACCACCAAGTCACTCTCCTCCTGCTTGAGGTCTTACTCCAGCCACAGATCTCATCCGTCGCCTCTAATAAGTTATTTTTTAGGAACTCCCAGTGCTCTTCTACATTGAATGTCTCTATCTTATTCCGTGCAACGCCGGGTACCACTGCTAGTATATATATATATATATATATATATATGTATATATATATACACACACACACATATATATATACTTATACATCCATATATAAATATATATACGTGTGTGCGTGCGCCTGCGCACATAAATAGCAATTAATTTTTAAATCTGTAAATACTTATTAATCCTACAAATACATTTTAATTTAGGCAAAACACATGTACTAACATATAAAATGAAAGTAGAAATGTAAATAAAATACAGCAGAAGCCATATGCCATAATGAAGAATGTTTTCAACCAGTAGTAGCTTTCAAACTGTATATTTAATTAATGTTATCAGTCGGTTATTGTTATCAAAACAACTATGTCCCAAAGTGAATGCTAGCAATAAGCAATTTGCTTTGTACTATGTTACATGTTCATTTACCAACATGTCTGTTATTCATAATTCTCTTCTATATACACTATCCTGATAAATATTTTCGTCATATCATTCATTTCCCAATCACATGATGAGAAGAGAACTTATGATAGTATTTGTGATAGTATTTGCTGTAAGGGTCTTAAGCAATTTTGGAAAGTCATTTTCCTGTCAGTTTGAAGATAACTCAGGTAATAAAACAAAATTATGCATTAGTGAGCGGAAATGAGATTATGCAATGCTGTATTAGTACTACTTACCTCAGTGGACCTCAGATATAATATGCCAAATAGCATTTTTCAAAATGTCCGATTATAACAAACAATTACTAACTCAAAAATTTAGAAACAGGAAAAGGTATGAATGTAAACAGAGTGCTATCAGTGGAATAAGTTTATCAAGAGTCAAAAGTTACAAATTATATACAAGGTGAATAGTTGAGATTTTTTCATGAGAGGTTTTATAATCATTTTGTTCTTATATCAGTAGAAATGTTCATATAGACATCATCATGATCATTTTACAACCGCTTCTAACCTATGCAAGCATGGAAAGATGGACATTAAATGCTGCTGATGATGATGCTGATGATGATGATGATGATTTCCATTCTGACATGAGTTGGATGTTAGATGGGACATTACAGTTCAAGTCAGTTCTTATTTGGGGTTACTGTCCCCACAAAGGGGTTGGAAGACGATGTCTCAGCCATATATTCTATTTTTAAAATGTGTTCAACCATTTTACAAAGTGTACTCAGTGCATTTTATTATGACATCAACACTAAGAAGATAGCTTGTATCCAACAAGATTAAAGAGCTCAAAGTAAACATCACCAAAATTGTGATGGAAGAAAGAGAGTGAAGGAAAGGAGAGGATGACACAGGAGAGAGTAATGAAAAGAGACAGTGATAGCTATACACTGGTGAAAACTTTTCCACTGTCATGCAGAAAGCACTGTCTTCTCGGGAAGACACATGTTTCAATATTCACAGCACAGATTTTGGTTCCTGCCTTGCAGCACTCACCAGCAAACTTATCCAGTGAATATCGGAGATAACCTTCTGATTAGTTAAGTAGCATAATATTGTCTGCAAATATCAGCCAACAGATCCTACACCCATCAGTTTTGATATCACCTTCCAACAACCTGGCTGCACATGTCAATCCTGTTCATTACAATTATGAAAACGAGTCAGACACCCATATTGAATGATTTAAACTTCTATTCTAGTAATGCTCTCTCTATTATGAGCACCATTTTCAAACACAAACATCTCTATAGGTATACAAGGTATAAGGGAAATCAGGGATAGAGGTCAATAATTAATTATTTTGTTGTCCCAAATCTCTTCAATTCTGTGCTGGATGTTTCTGTTTAAAGAGTGGTTGAGTTGGTATCTGATCAGCATCTTGTTATCTGCAGCTTGTGACTAACTAAGGTTAAGAAAACTCACAAAAATGGCAGGTCCAGCTCAACCTACACAATAAAGCGGGAAGTGCTGGCTGATGAGATATGCAGGACAAGGTATGTGAATACTATTGTATCTAAATTCAGAGAACTCCCTGAATTTGAGGATGCTGAAGCAGAGTGGAAACTGTTCAGCTGTTAAATGATGCAGATGAAAGTGGTTTGGTGTGATGCTGGATGGCAGGAGGACTTCCTGGCTCATTTAGGAGGTTATAGATGTCCACAGAGCAAAAAAGAAGGCCTACAAATTTTGGCTTAAAAATAAGCCTTCCTTCTTGCACTTGTGGTAGAAGCAGGCATGAAAAGTCACAGCAGACACAGTAGAGGACTTCAGGGTTAAACTGGAATCCAACATCAATTATGCAAATAAAATATTAAGCAGATCATCTGCCAACTTCGTAATAAGAAGTCCCACTCCATGCCTTCTATCAGGCACTCATCTGGGGTTCTTCTCTCAAATGACATGCATCTCTGCAAGGTGGAGGGAATATTTTTTTTTAAATCTGGTCACAATAATATCTTATGTGCATGAGTGCATCTACCCATGAAGACTAACCTCTCAAATGTTGAAGTCACCGGATCAGTTAAAGCACATTGAAGTTAAAACTGTTTTTATCATGAGCAAGTCTTTCTCAAAGAATTTTTTTACAACAAAATATATTCGATTATATCTTAAGAGCATAGTATTTGTTTGTGCAAAGCAAATACTATGCAGACAATATTACTTATAATATTGGTTAAAACTAACATAGGGGGTAATTTTGACAAGCATCCTAGCCTCACAGCAAAAACAAAACAAAAAACAATGTTTTATTAAAAATAAGAATATTTTATACTGATTACATTGCAAATAGTATTTATTTAATATTCAAAACAAGGAAAGATAGATGTGAGTTCCTTTCTCAGAGAACTATGGTAATTGATTTTTTTTAATTAACGTGAACTGCTGTTGGCCATAGAATTTCATAGATAATATTTTGTTTCGTTTTTTTTTTTTCATTAATTCTGAAATAAATTTAAATAAAGGTGAAAAAGTTTTAAAATATACATTTTATCTGATCACAACTTGCTAAAAGGGTGAATGAGGAATATAAAAAAAAGTGTGATGTAGTTTTACAATAAAAACTAAAGAATAAAAAAACACTGAAACAATTAAATAAAACATTCAGAATAAGAAAATACGCAGACAAATACAATTCATCTTGAAACACAAATGAATATTTCATTACTCAATCCTATACATATTATAGGCCACACATTTTAGGTGTAACTACAGTTAATTATATTGACCCAAGTATATGACTGGTACTTTCTGTTATTTATTTACCTTGAAAGGAGGAAAAGTAAAGTTAACTGAGGTGGTACTTAAATTCAAAATGAAAAAGCCAGTATCTAAATTGTGCAAAACATTCTGCCAGTCATTCTGACAATTTTGCCAAAATATAATTTATAATTAAAAATACTTAGTATTACCACCAATGAATCTAGGTTACACTAATAACTACTACGAACCCAATTTGATTTGGCTAAAATCTTTCGATATTGATTGATGGAAAATGTCCATAACACTGGGAGAATTTTTACTAGATGCCCCTGTTTTTCCATCTTCAAAGTAGAATGAAGCTTGTAACCTTTCATAGCTTTCAATGATCAGTGCCAACCTTGCAACCATCTGTACCTATCAAATGGCTGCCAAAAGAAAAACAAAAAAGTTCAATCAAAATGATTTATATTCCATTTTTCATTCTCAATCACTAAGTTATCTGGAAATATTGTATTCGGTTAAAAATGGATTAATGAAAACTATAACCTTACTAACACTCAGACAAAGAAAATAACAAGAAAATCTCCAAGAAATATTAAATATAGACAACTTTATATAAAGTCTAAAAAAAAAAAAGAAAATGGTTTGAATATTTGAGCATTAGAATAATGTTTAATTGCAGAGAAATCTATTGTTGATGTTGAAGAGTTACAAAGCTCTGAAATTACAGTATACGGTTTGGCAATGTTGCATTTTCTCATTTAAATGTAACAATGCAAGTGTATTTGAAACTCAAGCTTCGGGGTGATCTAATGTAAACAGTTTTTAATACCAAGGATTGATATTATGAAACATGCATTTCAAATCCTGAGAATTTAAGTTGAATCAAGAAAACTAAATATATGTATGAGAATGAACCAATATCACATTGAAGAAATCTGCTATTCCCAGCCTACACTAACAGCCGGCGGTAGCAAAAGAAATCCAGACAAACTTGCTTTTAAGACAACAGCATAGACAAATGCACTCAACTAGTTCACAGTCACTCATAATTTTGGTTTGTGGGTGTCTTTTAATTTCATTCCAAGAAGTATAATTGAAAAAAGAAAATAGTATACACAGAATGGATATACTGGGAGTGTTTTTTGTGTAAAGAAAATGAATACAGTGTGTTATTTTCTATAACAAGGAAAATAAGAATGAGGTGCTAAAATAAATGTGAAGCAAAACCAAATTTCTATTAGATTTAAACTCCAATTAACACTTAAACAATTTTTCAGTTTAACTTAAAAGACAGAATCAATTATTGCAATGTTTGAGGCAATTTCTAGTGCCCTAGAATTTTGATTGCGTGACCTATAAGTAGAAAATCAATAAGTGCATTTTGTAAAGATTCTGCTTCATACATGCTTAAACAGATGAAAACAAAAAAGAGAAATACACTGAAAATACTTTCTACTAAATGTGTCCCCTTTTTTAATTACTTCCTGGAAACAGATTAGATTTTTTTTAACAACTTCAAGTTTAAGATGAAATTACTTGAGATGAAATAGAGATAAAATTATTTTCTATATTTTCAAAAGAAAAAATATAATTAACTTCAAAATAAAATATTATATAATAGTTGCTCTTATGATCCTTTCAGAAAGCTAAGTCATACCTAATGTCACTAATCTATTGATATTTATAGTAAACAGTGTCATTGCAATGATTCTTTATAAGTAATGAATTTTTATGAAGCAACAACTTCATATGAGAAGAAATTTACATCAGATTGGTAGAGATATTTAACTTTTAACCACCTATACAGCACGAAACAACATTAGCAAATATATTCTTGAACAAGTATAAAACAGAACTGTGACTGTATCAAATTACACATTGAAATCCTTACTCTAATGTTTACAACAATTTGACCTAAGCAAAGATTTTGCAAGCATTTGAATTAACAAACCCATTTTTAGATATTTTCTGCTAAACTATCACAGCATGTTAAGAAGTAAGTAAACCCTAGAAAACAATGTAAGGGCTAAGAATAAAAAAATATATGGGATCATATTCACCTTACAACTATTGTTTAGTAACCATCATCATATTTATGTCTTCTTTTCCATCCAGACACATGATTGACAGGACTTTTTAATGCAGTTTTTTACAGCCAGATGAGATGCTCTTCTTAAGAACAATGGTTTTAGTCACTTACAACATGCAAGACTACACAACTTATGGCAAAAACCAAGATGAGGGAATTTTGATGAAAAATATTTACTGTCAACCACTCAATTTTCATGGTGCAGAGTTTTTTTCAATTATGATTAATACAATATAGAGTTGCAAATATAGTTGTTTTCTTTATTCAAATAAATTATGTTAGTTGAAGATATCAAACTGATTTTTTACCTATATATCAGTTGAGATCACAGAAATATACTGAAATACAATATTAGCCTGAAGATAATATGTTCTTATAATATCATCATCATCATTTTACATCCGCTTTTCCCTGCTTGCACAGCATCTCTCCACTTGTCACGGTCCTTCGTCATCTCCTCGGTAAGTTTCAGTGAGGTCTGTTCTCACCACCTCCGCCCATGTTTTATATATATATATATATTCAACTACTCTATAATTTATTTGAATGTGTGTGTGTGTGTAAGAGGTAAACAGAAATAACAACACAATTGGTACAGTATATGAAAGGAATATATTAGGTTAACGCTTGAAATAGCAGGAAGAGGGTCTTAGCATTTTGAACGCTAGTCCTTCATCAGAAGCGAGAATGAAAAATTGAAGGGACAGGCGGGACGGAATCAGAAAAAATGTTTTGAGAGAAAAATATCAGGTTCATTCATGTTGCCATCATATACACACACACACACACACACATACATATATATACACACACGCATAAATCAGGATGGATTCAGTTTGGAACTGGTTAAACCATTACTCAAGCCAACAACAACAACCTAGGAGTATCGCTGGGAAAGTGTCACTTGTGAGGTTAGTTACTATGGTGATATCTATCTGCCTTTCACACTCAGTCATTCTCTCTATACATTTTGTATGGGAAAAATAGTTTTGGTTCACAAACATTTCAGGTGACGAACAGCCTTCAGGAACAAATTAAGTTTATGAACCGAGGTTCCACTGTACTGATTTGTATGTACAAACAGATGTAAACGCTTTCACTTTACATGCAATATTTTAATGGACACTAAAAGAGGAATCAGCAATTCTGTGTCAGTATTTCATCAGACACTGAGTACCTTCTTTAGCTGTCCGGTGAGGCATTCTTTATAAACTAACTATTACTGAGCGATTAAATAAATCAAACAGACTAATTTGCATGATGTATTCTTGGCAGCTAATTTGGTGAATACATTACTGGTATGTTAACAGCATCTTTCTTTTTCACTTCAGTGCTCACCTATAATTCAAACTAAGACTCTTCTTAGACTCACAGTTATACATGTTTGTGTGCGTGTTCACATGTGCTTACATGTGTAGATATAGATATATTTTAATTCTTTGTCTTATAGGAAGAAAGGGTTGGTGTCTAAGTAACAAAATGTTTATCAGTGAAATTTTCACAACAGCAACATGAATACTGTATTTAAAAAACAACAGCATATCTTGCACATTTTCTTTGTTCTAGTGAATTTATATGTATGTAACTATAGATATATGCAATTTATGTACACATAGACTAATACACACACACACACACAGTTATTTCATTAGATTCTTCTGATACAACACCACATTGGACATCATAGATGGCAATGATAATTATATATAAATAATAAAAAGGAAAATAATAAAAAGGAAAATAATATAGTGAATTAAAGTAGGTGTATTAATACATATATGTCTCAAATGATAAAAAAAACATAAAAACCAAATCCAACATTAACATTAGTTCATAGACCTCTAAATAACCAAGAAATACACTGGATGAGTTGGTGAGAACATTTTGAGGCAGTATCTTGTGAACAATGTCCTTTCTGAAACCAACAATTATTGCTGTTGCTTATAGTGTACAGAAATATAGTTTAACTATTCTAAAAACGCATGATACATATTGTAGGAATAAAAAAGTTAAGAAAAAAAAAGAAAAATGAAATAATTTTTCAAAACACTGTTTTACTTTACACAGAAAATAAAAGAAATACCATGATGGTTTACATTTTTCTACACATTCACAAAAATAAATACAACACAGATAATAAAATTAATGCTGAAAAATTCTTATAGCAAGCAAAACAAAAAAGAAAAACAGAAAAAATTAATATCACTCCAGGGTCTAAAAAGAAAAAAATTGACAAAAAAAAACCTATGGGTTTTTTTTAATGCAATGTATTTCATACAACATCTATCATATGTCCTATATTATAGAAGCTAAAATATCATTTATTTAAAATGCAAACGACTGTTCTCTCTTGATAGTCACAACTAAAACATATAGTGATTTACAAATACAGAAAATAAAGAAAAAGGTATACTAATTTCTGGACAACATTTGAGCCACAGACATAAATAAATAAATGTTTACTTAAAAGATACTGAAGCTAACAAATTTGTATGCTGTTTTTTTTCGCTGCAAAGAATACTTGATAAATGTTGGATTTATATATCATCAATATCACCAGGTTTATGTCTATTTTTTTTCATGCTAGTGTGGGCTGATGAGATGTTTGGAGGCAAAACATTGTGAGTGGGTGCCCTTGATGATGCCAACCATCAATTGAATTTTTTAGGTAAGATTCACATCTTCATACATATAACTGGTGGAAAGTAAACAAATGTAAAAAAATAAATATCTGCCATGCCAAATATGAAGAAATGAGACAAACAAATACACACACACACATTATATATATATATAATATGGAGGCATTGGGCTTGCAATCGAAAGGTTGTGAGTTCAATTCTCAGGTTTCAATTCTCAGTTTACTCAGCTGTAGAAATGAGATGATGAGACTGGGGTCCTCATTATTCCACTGCAAAGTCGTCGTGGAGATGCCACGGCAAAAAAGCACCCAGCCCACACTGTAAAGTGGACGTGTAGGCGCCACGGATAAAAAGCACCCAGCATTCACTGTAAATGAGGTTGATATATATATATATATACATATATATATATATACACACATATATATGTATATATACACATATATATATATATAGGTTGATATATATATACATATATATATATGTTAGGTAAGCTAACTAAGAACATAGATTTTACATGTGGCCGGTGCTCTGGTGCAATAAGTAGCAGCAAGTGCCCACAATATACTAGCTCTTTCAACTGCGCAGAGGGTTCTATAGAAATAGTGGACAGCTTCCATTACCTGGGTGACAAAATCAGCAGTGGGGGAGGGTGCTCTGAAAGTACAGTAGCTAGAGTCAGAACTGGATGGAAAAAGTTCAGAGAGCTTATACCACTATTAGCCGCTAAAGGGTTCTCCCTAAAAATGAAAGGCAGGTTGTATGATGCCTGCATACGAACAGCAATGTTGCATGGCAGTGAGGCCTGGGCATTGTGTGCAGAGGATATACGCAGACTAGAGAGGAACGAAGCTTGCATGCTCCGCTGGATGTGTAATAGTAATATAGGTGAACGGCAAAGCATAAACGAACTAAGGAAAAAATTAGAAATAAGAGGGATCAGATGTTGTTTACTCGAGAGAAGGCTACGTTGGTATGGTCACGTGATGCGCATGAAATACGATAGCTGTATAACAAAGTGCAGGGCAATAAAGATAGACGGTAGCCACGGAATAGGCAGACCCAGAAAGACCTGGGACGAGCTGATAAATTCCGACTTCACACACTTACACCTCACCAAGACAATGTCACTGGACCGAGACCTTTGGCGGTACTCAGTAATAGAGAAGACCCGCCTTACCTAAATACAAAGTAAAACCTACTACAGTCAGTAGGCATCTCTAACAAAATACACCCCCGTCCCACCACCCACACCCCATCCACACCGCCCCTTTCAATGTAAAGTTATGCTGGTGCCACAACATCCAGGCCGAAACAAATGAGATCGTGTAGGTGTCACGACAAAAAAACACACAGTTCACGCTGTAATGTGGCCGTGTAGGCAACACGGTAAAAACCTCCCAGCCCCACACTGTAAATGTGGTTGGTGTTAGGAAGGGCATCCAGCTGTAGAAAACCCGCCAGATAGTCCTATGCGAGCAAGATAATCACTCTTGCCTCAAGTGGGAAAACCCCCGTCCAAACCCATGCAAGCGTGGAACACGGACGTTAAACGTTGATGATGATGATGATGATATATATATACACATATATATATATATATACACATATATATATACACATATATATATACATATATGTAGAAGATCATGCCATCTAGTGTTGACTGTGAAGGCAGTCGATTAACTGCCCTTAGTTCTGACGTCAGTAGCTGAAACAATATTTATTAAATGATGATCTCCTCGGGGTAAATAGACGTGCTATCTCTATCGTGCTACTTCTTTGCAGTGATCCAAAGGATGACATCACACCATGCGGCAGTATATGACGACTTGAATATATCCCAACCTAGGAGCACTAATGTATTTGAATATATTCTGTAATTGCTCCTATTAAAAAATGTTTTTATAACATAAAATTGAGGTATGTTCCTTATTCCTTCTTTGACTATGTGCCAGTAAACAATATCCAATTAGACGGGATGACTAACGACCACCCTGCCTAAAGTGGTGACCCTCGACGATTAAATATGAAAACGCAGCCTGCTTAATTTCACCATTCGTTTTTAAATTGAAAATTGTTCGTCTTACACAAAAAAGAAAAAAAATGTTTTTTCTCAAAATGGCTGACTGGCCAGCTAACATACCCGCACATTGTCTTTCTTCTTCAAATGCAGCCATCTGATTGGCTTAGCCTCGTCATGCGACCATATCCTTGTTTTGGAAAAGAAATGCAACGCTATCTTGTTTCATAATGACTATCTCGAATCACAGATACCACCAATTGTGCTGTTTTCCCGTATTTCTGAACATTACTTACATTTATTCGTCCTTGTGGAAATAGATTGACAATGAATGATCCTAATTTACCTGCTTCTTCTTCACATTTGAACCAGCCCGTATCGACACGCGAGGATGCCATGTTGAAGGCTATTGACGCAGCAAGTCGCTCGATTATGCAGGGAGAATAGGCCGTATTCCCAGCGGTCTAGGAGTTGTTTGTGTTCTTTCACGACCTTCACGTCAGCATACTACTTGGCCTGCCAGCAATCCATTATTTTGCTGGTATCATGCCACCTTCGCGGATAAGACAAAACATTGCCGGCCTCCATGTAAATATTCAGCTTCGGGAAATGTAGATCAGAGTCACTAAAGGCAGCAAGTGAACTCTGCGAGACACAACAGAGCCGCCATTTCTTCATAGAGGACCTCCTGTCTGGAAGAGCCTTCCTCATAGACACAGGAGCTTCGTGCAGTATTTGGCTTGTCAATTGTATGACAGTAACTCCTCCTGAGTCATCAATGAATCTACAAGCTGTCAATCATTCGCCGATACGGACTTTTGGACAAATCTCGCTTCCTCTGCAATTCAGAAATCTTTGACGAGAATTCAAATGGATTTTTACGGTTGTTGACCTACCATATCCGATCTTGGGAGCGGATTTTCTACACCATTTTGCATTGACGGTGTACGTCCGTGGCCGACGTCTAATAGACGACATTCCTGGTTTTTCTCTTCGTGGCCAGAAAGCTAATTTTCCAACAGTTAGCCCGACCTTTTTCATCGCTAATGCTGGGAATCCCTATCATGCATTGTTGAATTCTTTTCCACAGCTTACTCAGGGAAATTTTCGAGTTGTCGAACTGACTCACACACTGGAGCATTTTATCTCTACAACTAGCGCCCGTGTTCTCACGACCTCATCGCTTGCCTGCGGACAAATTGAAGGCAGCACGATCAGAGTTCGACCACATGTTACAGCTAGGCATAATTCGCCCTTCTACGAGCCCTTGGGCTTCTCCGTTGCACATGGTACCCAAGACTTCTGGCGACTGGAGACCCACTGGGGATTATAGGAAGTTAAATGCTATAACTGTCCCGGATAGATATCCTATTCCACACCTGCAAGATTTTGCATCGTCTTTGAAGGGATGTAAAATTTTCTCGAAGCTCGATTTGGTGCGAGCCTATCATCAGATTCCTCTCAGGAAAGAAGATATTCTGAAAACGGCCATACGACTCCATTTGGATCATTCAAATTTCTTACCATGCCTTTTGGACTTAGGAATGCTGCTAGCACCTTTCAACGGTTCATGGATGAGGTTACTTGTGGTTTAGACTTCGTCTACACTTATATTGATGATCTGCTTATTGCTAGTTCCTCCAGAACACATACGTCATTTGAATCTTTTGTTTTGTCGACTCAAGGATTACAGTGTTCAAATAAATACCACAAAATGTGTTTTCGGTGCGGAATCGCTGAATTTTTTAGGTCATGTCATTGACTCCGAGGGTATTCGACCCCTCCCTCAACGAGTTCAGGCTATAGAGGATTTGCCTCCGCCGACCTCACTTCGTCAGTTGCGACAATTCCTAGGACTGATAAATTTCTATAGACATCTTGTTCCGCATTGTGCTAATCTACTCTTCTCTCTTACTGAGATTCTGAAAAAATTGCCGCAAGAAAAATAAGGACATCTCTTTGACTCAGACTCAGCTCGAGGATTTTCAAAAAGCCAAATCAGCATTGGCTAGTGCATCTTTGCTGGCCCACCCAGTGTCCAATGCCAAGCTTTCGCTTTGTGTTGATGCGTCGGATACTGCAGTGGGTGCAGTCTTACAACAGAGTAGTGACGATCACCAACAACCATTGGAATTTTTCTCCAGGAAGTTGAAGCCTGCAGAAACTCACTACAGCACCTTTGGCCGAGAGCTGTTAGGCATCTACCTTTCCGTGAAACATTTTTCACACATCCTTGAAGGAAGGTGTTTTACAATCTATACTGACCATAAACCTTTGACCTTCGCTTTAAGGTTAAAGTCCGACAAGTACTCGCCCAGAGAAACAAGGCATCTTGACTTTATCTCGGAATTCACAAACGACATCCAACACATTCCAGGCTCATTAAACACAGCGGCTGACGTCCTGTCTCGATTGCTGATCAGTTCAATTGCGCCATCCCACGACATCGATTTAAATCACTTGGCAGCAGACCAACCTGCACTGGAATCGTTGGATATTACATCAGCCGAATTTGTGATGAGTAATTTGAAATACTTGCCATTGCCCACCGCAGACGGACAGATTCTCTGCTATGTTTCCGTGGATTCACCGAGACCATTTGTCCCACTAAACCATCGCCGTACTGTGTTTCTTGCTTTACACAGCATTTCCCAGCCAGGATCTTCTGCCACAGTAAAGCTCATAACAGCCAGATTCTTCTGGCCAAATATGAGGCGCGATATTACTGATTGGTGCCGTTCCTGCATCACTTGCCAGAAATCGAAAATCCATAAACACGTTAAGGCTCCGATCAATACGTTCAGTACACCGGATGCCTGTTTCCGGCACATTCATGTGGACAACCTGGGACCTTGGCCAGTCAGTGGTGGTCATACTTATCTATTGACTGTTATTGATCGTTTTTCACGATGGCCTAAAGCCATCCCCTTGAAAGACATCACTGCTGAAACAACAGCGCGTGCCCTAGTATCAGGATGGATTGCCCGCTTTGGAGTGCCAACCACGATTACAACGGACCATGGAAGACAGTTTGAATCGAATCTCTTCCATGAATT
>CAXHJY010000830.1:107500-115000 GCA_964016885.1 Eledone cirrhosa
GACCTATATTTAAGGCATTGTGTGTGAGTGTCAGTGTGAGGGAGTAGGGTGTGCAATTCATATTAATTAAATTTTAATACTCAACAAACACCATTTCAAATATTCCCCTCAGCAGAGACAGAAAAGAGTAATGATGGGGCATTATATTAGTTAGATTTAGGCGGTGGATTGGCAGTATCAGTAGAGGGTCGAACGCCATGCTTTCCAGCATAGTTACGTCCCTTTACAATCTGAGTTCAAATCCCCCGAGGTTGACTTTGCCTTTCATCCTTACGGGGTTGATAAAATAAAGTACCAGTAATGCACTGGGTAATTGCTGGCCTTGTGCCTTAAGTAGAGACAATTATATTAGTTAGATTTAACTATTTGCTAACCAATGAGAGACCCTCTAAGGAGTCACTTGACCCCTACAAATGGCAGCCCTCAAATTACACCTTACCACCTTATGTAAAGAGCAATATCAGTTAATGACAAACAAAATTAGACAGGATAACTATGATTGGAATGTTTTTCATAATGTCTGTTCAATCCTGTCCGACCTGGGCTAAACACCACCATTATCATTTAGTTTGATCTTGTCCTACATTCCATTATGTAACTTACTACACATGAGGATACTTAATGAGACTACATTTTATTCACAATGAAGAACATGATAGGCCACTTAGATACCTGATAATTTCTGGTCAATGTTTCACTGTCCTAATAAGATGTCTTCTTCTTTTCTACTATTTACAAGAGAAAACCAAATTATTAACTTTATACTTTTATCCACTGAGACAGTACTATTTCAACAAGTCAATAAGAATTAAGCTATAGACTAAGACAGATGACTGCCTGTTTATATAGCCATGTTATCCTCTTAATTGCCCTTTATCTTATTCTAATTACTAAATTAATAATCAGATCAGTTCCATTTTCAGTCCCAAAGCTAAAATCTTCTAAACTTTAAAGCACCACTATAAAATATTTTACATATTTTCAGAAATCCCAGAGTGGGATTTCTGTGTTTAAAAGAGTAATATCTGGAATATTAACAAATAACAATATGATTATTTTTTCATACCTTTGTCATCTAACTAGTTTCTGCGATCAATTGTTTTTCTAAAAGTTTTATCAAGTTATATTACATACAAATCTATAGCTGTACTTTTATGTCTTCATGGTGTAAATAATTTCTACCATAAATGAAAAGAAACAATATTTAATATGACATGTTTGAACTGATAATTGATTTTCTGTCTGTATATGATAAATTGTCTAAATGTATTTCCAGATAGTAATGAAAAATGAGAGAGACAAAAAATTAAGAATGCTGGTAAGCTATTATGGAATAGGACTGAGTATTCATATACTATTTTCTTGTTTACTAGATATCATTTATAAATATATAAACTTATTTCATACTTATATTTACATTTGTAAAGTATTATTGCTTTCCTTATAACCGACAAGTCATTTTCGATATAGGCAAGTTTGATATATGTGGTATGGGAATTCACTTATATGTCAGAATCTACTACTTCCAAAAATTAGATTTATGCTAGAAAAATCCACATTTATACAATTTATTATGTGAGGAGGTGAAAGTTGTTCTATACAATATATATGTGATAGTGATGATGATGACTATGGCAATAATAATTATTTCAAGTTTAGGAAAATTCTCAAATGAGAAAGTATGTGTGACACATAGCTTATACCAAATTGTGGAAGGTCAACAGAAATCAAATATACACTTGTCCTTGTAGAAATCTCAGGTATTTCACGATTTGTCTTCAATTTGGGGATTGGATCATTTATTATGTGACTTGCATGTATTTCAATATATTCTAGAATGCATGAGATATTTATAAGTCATTTATTTCTTATCTATTCTCTCTTGATTTACTTCTGATTTTCATTCCCTTCAGTGGTCTTATTCTATTCTACATTACTTTATTTAGAAAGCATACGCTCATAGGTGGCAAATTGGTTGAGTCATTAGAGAATAAGACATACATAGCAGTATTTGACCCAGGTCTTTGTGGTCTCAGTTCAAATCTTGTTGAGGTCAGCTTTGACTTTTATATTTCTAAAGTTGATAAAACAATGTATCAGTCTAAGGTGGTGGATTGACAGGTTCGTTAGAACATCCACATAATGCTTTGCAGTATTTCTTTTGACCTTCTGCATTCTGAGTTCAAGCCTCACTTAATCTTACTTAACACCACTGCCTAGTCCATGGGTGCCTTTAGCAGAATCTATTCTGATGCAACTATTTGGACCAAGACTTTGGTTTAAGGATATTTATCTACTTCCCTCCATCGAAAAATGGAGGCTTCAAAGAGTGATAAAGAGAGAAGAGATAGAGAGAGAAGAGATTTTTTTTAAATTTTAGTTATAAATTAGCCAGTTCTATATTTTTTCCATACTAGGCATTTTTTTATCATGTTATTTCATTTAGGTTTCCCTGCCCATTTCATTAGTTGTTCACTATAAGCTTATTTACTGAATATCACCTATGGAAGGTGGAGAATTGGCAAAGTCATTAGAACATCAGAAAGAAAGATTTGCAGTATTTGATCTGGCTCTCTGCACTCTGACTTGAAATCCTACTGAGGGCAGCTTTGCCTGTGATCCTTTCAAGGGCGATAAAAAAAAAGTACTAGTCCAATACTGAGGCATTTCTTCCTTTATATGTCTTTCTCAGTTTCCCTTTCTCACTCTCTATCCTTCTGTGGAAGAAATCAGATATGTTCAGACTTGGAGGTGGGGAATCAGTTTTTAAAAAGGCCTAAGAAACACTGTATGACAGTACAGCTCCTCTATGACTCCATCAGGAGTTATGGGTTAATATATACATCATATATACATACCAGCTCTTAGTATAACCAAACTATAACCTCCATTGAAAACAATTTATTTTTATTTTTTTAGAATAATGTTATCAGGTCACTCCCACCAACTATAACTTTATCAGTCTAATCCACTAATCAATGCATTATTAGTAAATTTAAGAGAGAAAAAAAACAGAAGGCTGACTCAACTTCTGATAATCAGCTGCATTTGTATATTTACCAAATTTGAAATGCCACAGCATATACTGTTATCAATATTACACTAACATGCAGTGAACATAGCCATTATCTAATGAGATTCAGCTGAATGTTAACGAGAAGATTGTGTTTGATTTTAATGAAACCTTATATTTGCACCAATATTGCATCGAGCAGTCAACACAAAAGGAAATGTTGACTTGCCTAAGCTTAAACATGAAACAAGAGTTTTTTCCCTGGAGGTAAATATTCTAAAAAAAAACCTCTTGATTCTTTTGGACAATGCGCTTAAAGAGGTTCTTCTATTATAGCTTTGGGTTGATCAATACTTTGTGAGTGAAATTCGGATGCCCACAGTGTGTGTCTATGTAGGCTTATGTTTATTGTTTTTGTCTTGTAATTTAGCAGTTCAACAAAAAGACGTTGATAAAATAAATACCAGACTCAAAAAAATAAATTGGGTTTGATGTGTTAGACCAAATCTCTTCAACATGGTACCCCAGCATGAGTACAGCCTAATTACAGAAATCAATAAAAGAATAAAATATATTTAACGATATTTACAACTTCTAAATTCCGACAATATCTGAATGGGTAGCATATAGTATTACTGGCTTAGGAATAGAAATGTTTATTACAATAAAAACACTTTTTTCAGTCAGGGAAAATATTTCACATGTTTTCCAAGAGAAGGAGCTTCAAAAGGTAATGGTGGAAAGTCGTCTTCTTTGCTCACTTATTCCTAAGAGGGTTGTGAGGGAAGAGTCCTCAAGCACTTCTTCCAGCAGGTCCTGTCAGAAGCAACAATCTCCAACTGATCCAGCTGGATCCCCAAGCAAGACCAGTCAACCTTCTTTCTTGGAGTCAACCTCCTGCTACTTGGTTTTGCCCATAAAATTTGTCCAGTGATTCTTTCCTGAAACATTTTAACACATTCCTATAGTATCAGAGAGCTGTGATCGCTCAATTCGGAGAAGTAGTGGTTCTACCTGGAGTGACTCTCTGATCTCCGAGCTATGAATTCTATCGTGTAATGTTACTCGATAGACCCTTCGGAGGAACTCCATTTTGGCCGTTTGTGTTCATGATCATATTCTCTTGGTCATTACCCAAGATTCGTGACCATAGGTAAGGGTTGGCACAAATACCGAAGTGAAGATAGCAAGTTTAGCTTTTACGTGTACCTCCCTTCTGATTACCGAATGCTGAAGCTGGTGTAGTAATGCAATTCTTGCACTTAATTCAACCTCTTGCCTTCCATCACTCGTGAACATGACCTTGTGATACTTAAATTTCTCTACCTGCTTCAGTGGAACTCCATTCCCATTTAGAGTGCACTTTGTATGCTTCCTTGAGAGGACGAGTGTCTCAGTTTCCACGGCACTGATTTTCATTCCAGCCATGCAGTACTCAGCATCAAACCTATTGGGTGCAAGTCGGAGATCACCTTCTGTCGAGTTAAGTAACACCATGTTGTCTGCAAATTCCAGCCGACTGATTTTACACCTGCCAGTCATAATACTATTTTTCAACCCAGCTGCGCATGTCAATCATGTTCATGTAAATAATGAACAGGAGAGGTGACAGTACGCACCCTTAGTGGAGTTCGACTCCCACATTGAATGGTTTAGATTTAGTACCATTTATCCGAACTCAAATACTTGGGCATTTGTATAGACATCAGGACACTAAGAAGCTGATCATCAATCCCATACTCCTGCAGAACATTCCACACAATATATATTAAAGCCCTTCAGATATGAAAGTAAATAACCTAGTTATTAGGGTTTACAATAAAAAAAAATCATGATTTCTGGCAATGTAATGTGTCATTGAGCAAGACACTTTATATCACATTGTTCCAGTCCATAAAACAAAGTGTTGTGCTTGTGGTTCAAATGGTCCTCCATGTCACATATTGTGTCATGCTGCATTTCTGAGAATTATATTAAGGGTACATGTGTCAGGGGAATGCTCAGTCACTTGCACCTTAATGTCACAAGTAAGTTCTTTCTTTAAGCAAACCACTGGGATTATCATCATCAGAACTGATGGAGGCCCAACATAGCCCTTTCATTTGAAAAGGAAATAAAAGAACCTTTTGTAACCCTTTCTGATTCTATGTGAGATTTAACATCATCATCATCAATGTTTAACGTCCGTGTTCCACGCTTGCATGGGTTTGGACGGGGGTAGTCCCACTTGAGGCAAGAGTGATTGTCTTGCTCGCATAGGACTGTCTGGCAGGTTTTCTACAGTTGGATGCCCTTCCTAACACCAACCACATTTACAGTGTGGGTCTGGGAGGTTTTTACCATGTTGCCTACACGGCCACATTACAGCGTGGACTGTGTGTTTTTTTGTCGTGACACCTACATGATCTCATTTGTTTCGGCCTGGATGGCGCGGCACCAACATAACTTTACATAGAACGGGGTGGTGTGGATGGGGTGGTGGTGGTGGTGGTGGGACGGGGTGTATTTTGTTAGAGATGCCTACTGGCTGGAGTAGGTTTTACTATATATTTAGGTAAGGCGGGTCTTCTCTGTTACTGAGTACCGCCAAAGGTCTCGGTCCAGTGACATAGTCTTGGAGAGGTGTAAGTGTGTGATGTCGGAGTTTATCAGCTCGTCCCAGGTTTTTCTAGGTCTGCCTATTCCGTGACTACCGTCTATCTTTATTGCCCTGCACTTTGTTATACAGCTATCGACTTTCATGCGCATCACGTGTCCATACCAACGTAGCCTTCTCTCGAGTAAACAACATCTGATCCCTCTTATCTCTAATTTTTTCCTTAGTTCGTTTATGCTTTGCCGTTCACGTATATTACTGTTACACATCCAGCGGAGCATGCAAGCTTCATTCCTCTCTAGTCTGCGTATATCCTCTGCACACAATGCCCAGGTCTCACTGCCATGCAGCATTGCTGTTCGTATGCAGGCATCGTACAACCTGCCTTTCATTTTTAGGGAGAACCCTTTAGCAGCTAATAGTGGTATAAGCTCTCTGAACTTTTTCCAACCAGTTCTGACTCTAGCTACAGTACTTTCAGAGCACCCTCCCCCACTGCTGATTTTATCGCCCAGGTAACGGAAGCTGTCCACTATTTCTATAGAACCCTCTGCGCAATTGAAAGAGCTAGTATTTAGTGGGCACTTGCTGCTACTTATTGCACCAGAACACCGGCCACATGTAAAATCTATGTTCTTAGTTAGCTTACCTGTGATCCCACTACATCTTTTATGCACCCATACTTTGCATTTAGGACATAAAATGGAGTTTCTACCTACGCCTTTCCTACACACCGAGCACGACCATTTCCCAGAAGGGACCGCCGCCTTGTTTTCTTTCCTACAAACTAGAACTTTGGTCTTAGCCAGGTTAATTTTAAGTCCTTTTGACTCTAGGCCGTGCTTCCATGTTTGGAATTTCTTCTCTAGCTCGGCCATTGATTCCGCTATGAGTGTCAGGTCGTCTGCGTATAGGAGTTCCCATGGGCAGCCTGTCTTGAACTCCTCTGTTATAGCCTGAAGGGCAATAATAAATAGTAGGGGGCTGAGAACAGAGCCCTGATGGATGCCAACTTTTACGCTAAACTCTTCACTATATTCGTTGTTAATTCTAACCTTGCTGACTGTTTCTTTATACATGGCTTGTATAGCCCTCACAAGCCATTCGTCAACGCCTAGTTTTCTAAGAGCCCACCAGATAATGGAGCGGGGGACTCTGTCGAAGGCTTTCTCCAAGTCGACAAAAGCTAAGTAGAGGGGTTTACCTTTAGCTAGGTACTTCTCCTGTAGTTGTCGTACTATGAAAAGAGCGTCTGTGGTACTTTTGCCTGACACAAACCCGAACTGCATTTCATCTAGGTCAATTCTCTCTCTGATTAGTTGCGCTATTACTTTTTCCGTGACCTTCATGACCTGGTCGATTAATTTAATGCCTCTATAGTTACTCCTATCTAGGGCGTCTCCTTTACCCTTATAACAGTTAACGATGATGCTGCTACGCCAGTCCTTCAGAACAACCCCATTCTATACGACTTGGTTAACTATCCGGGTGACCATGGTGTGTCCCACCGTGCCAGATGCCTTCAGCATCTCAGCAACTATTTCCGAAGGCCCAGCCGCCTTACCCGTCTTCATATCCTTGATTGCCTTACTTATTATACTCCCCTCGACTAACACTGCTGGTCCCTCTATTGGGTCGATATGGGGGAGACTGTCTTTCTCCCATTTATTCTCCTCATTTAGTAACCTTTCATAGTGACACTTCCAAGCTACCTTCTTATCAGCGTCGGTGATGGCAAGTGTGCTATCGTCGTTTAGTACACACTTCTCCCCGACAATATCACGGTTTTCCTTGACGCATTGCCTAGCAATCCTGAACACCTCACGTTTTTGGTCATCGCGTTGTAGAACATGCTTGAACTTTCTTTCCTCAGCTTCCCTTCTTGCTAAGT
>CAXHJY010000830.1:120000-145000 GCA_964016885.1 Eledone cirrhosa
TGGGACCGGTGCCCTATTTTCCTTCCTACAAACTAGAACTTTCGTCTTAGACAGGTTAATTTTAAGGCCTTTTGATTCTAGGCCATGCTTCCATGTTTGGAATTTCTTCTCTAGTTCGGCCATTGATTCAGCTATGAGCGTTAGATCATCTGCGTATAGGAGTTCCCATGGGCAGCCGGTCTTGAACTCCACTGTTCTAGCCTGAAGGGCAATAATAAATAGTAGGGAGCTAAGAACGGAGGAGCCTGATGAACACCAACTTTTATGCTAAACTCTTCACTATATTCGTTGCTAATTCTAACCTTGCTGACTGTTTCTTAATACATGGCTTGTATAGCTCTCACAACCCATTCATCATCACCTAGTTTTCTAAGCACCCACCAGATAATGGAGCGGGAGCACTGTCAAAGGCTTTCTCCAAGTCAACAAAAGCTAAGTATAGGGGTTTACCTTTAGCTAGGTACTTCTCCTGTAGTTGTCGTACAATGAATAGAGCGTCTGTGGTACTTTTACCTCACACAAACCCGAACTGCATTTCATCTAGATCAATTCTCTCTCTGATTAGTTGCGCTATTTCTTTTTCTGTGACCTTCATGACCTGGTCGAATTTAATGCCTCTATAGTTACCCCTATCTAGGGCATCTCCTTTACCCTTGTAGCAGTTAATGATGATGCTGTTACGCCAGTCCTTCGGAATGGCCCCATTCTGTATGACTTGGTTTACTATCCGGGTGACCATAGTGTGTCCCACTGTTCCAGATGCTTTCAACATTTCAGCAACTATTTCCAAAGGCCTAGCCGCCTTACCCGTCTCCATATCTTTGATTGCCTTACTTATTATACTACCTTCAACTAGCACTGCTGGTCCCTCTATTGGATCGATGTGGGGGAGACTGTCTTTCTCCCATTTATTCTCCTCATTTAGTAGCCTTTCGTAGTGACACTTCCAAGCTACCTTCTTATCAGCGTCAGTGATGGCAAGTACACCATCATCATTAAGGACACACTTCTCCCCAACAATATCACGATTTTCCTTGACACACTGCCTAGCAATCCTGAACACCTCACGTTTTTGGTCCTCGCGTTGTAGAACATGCTTGAACTTTCTTTCCTCTGCTTCCCTTCTTGCGAAGTACACTTGTCTCCTAGCTTCCCTCCTGGCAACTTGATAGTCTTCTCTACTTCCCCTATCCCGCCATACTTTCCAAGCCTGCTTTTTGGCCTTAACTGACTCCTCCACCTTACTGTTCCACCACCACATTACTCTCCTCCTGCCTATAGGCCTGCTCCAGCCACAGACTTCATCTGCCGCCTTCAGCAGGTTAGCTTTCAGGAATTCCCACTGTTCCTCTTTATTGTACGACTCTAATTGCTCTTCCTTACTGTCGAAAGCATCAAGTAATATGCTTTTAAATTTATTATTGGCTGTAGGGTCCTTTAGATTACATATTTTTCTCCTGAGGATAGTCCTCCTCTGTTGTCGAGTACGTCTTGTCCTGACTATGAGGTCGCTGACTATGAGTCTATGTTGGGAGGTGTATTCTTCATGGGGGAGGGATTTAGTGTTTACAACAGACACTCTATCACGTCTTCTGGTAAGATCTATAGGTGATCAAGTGATTGTCTCGTTTTTTGAAGTTTGTGTTATATATATATATATATATATATATTATATCATTATCATCATTCATCATTATCATTTTACATCCACTTTTCTATGGTGGGACGGGAACTGATTCTGGCTTGATTTCTACAGCTGGATGCCCTTCCTAACACCAACCTCATTTACAGTGAGTGCTGGGTGCCTTTTTGCCGTGGCACCTCCACGACCATTTTGCAGTCCCTATCATCTCATTTCTACAGCTGAGTAAACTGGAGCAATGTGAAATAAAGTGTCTTGCTCAAGGAAACAACACATCACCCGGTCTGAGAAATGAACTCACAACCTTTCGATTGCAAGGCCAATGCTCTAACCACTAAGCCATGTGCCTCCATATATATATTTATACATACATATGCATATTATATATATACATATCATCATCATCATCATTTTACGTCCGTTTTTCCATGCTTGCAAGGGTGGGACGGGAACTGATTTTGGCTTGATTTCTACAGCTGGATGCCCTTCCTAACACCAACCTCATTTACAGTGAGTGCTGGGTGCTTTTTTTTTTCCGTGGCGTCTACACGTCCACTTTACAGTGTGGGGTGGGTGCTTCTTTGCCGTGGAATAAAGTGTCTTGCTCAAGGAAACAACACATCACACGGTCTGAGAATTGAACTCACAACCTTTCAATTGCAAGGCCAATGCTCTAACCACTAAGCCATGTGCCTCCATGTATATATTATATATATATATATATATATTATATATATATGTGTGTATATATATATATATATGTGTGTGTGTGTAGATATATATTTGTATATTATATATATATATATATATGCACTGCTGAAAGTATTAATTCAGTTCTGTACAAAGATTATTCGTGTAAATGAAGAAACTGTAGGAATATTCATCTTGCCAACTAATTGAGTACTGTTTGTAGACTCCATATATCAATGTCAAATTGTGAGAGGACATTTTGTTTTTGTATAAGATAGGTTTTATGGCTCTTTTATAGCTTATATTAAAACAAAGTGAATATAGTAATTTGAAAACAAATACATCATATTCAACAATACATTATGATATAAATTTATGGAACAAAATATTTTGTTTACTTGATGGAGATAAACAATGCCAAACAAAGGAGTCAGCACAGCATCTCTGTATGTATGAGTTAGCTAGATTCTTATTACAGTAAACAGTTATGTTTATGTTACAGCTCTTGCAAGAACACCTTTTAATATTTCATCATTGCCATCATCTCCACCACCACTGCCGCCATCATTAATATTATCATTTTATGTCCATTTTCTACACTGGCATAACATTTGTGATTTCCCAACAATATTCAAATACATTATTTCATACTGCCGACTTTCAGATAAAACTTCATCCCTGTATAGAATTTTCTAGCAGGTTGTTATTGAGGTATATATTTAGAAGAAGGTTTTTTTTCATCATCACACACAATCAGCAGGCCATTTCAGTGTACTGTTCTAAGAGACTTAATGTCTTCTTCCTTTATTACACATATTTTATTGCTATATTGCATAAAATATTGACACATTTAATCAATAAGTGTTTTGCATGTGTGTATATATTTTCTCCCTTATATACTATCAACATTATTTGTAGTAGTCATCAGAGCTAGCCAGGTGGCTAAATTGTTGGAATTATCACTCACTAGTACCTCTTCAAATAGTCAAATATACATATGCAAGTTTTTTTTCACATTTTCACTATTAACAAGTTGATTGGGAAATTTTCTTTTTATACATATATTGTAATATAGACTAGAGTAGTTAGTTTCTGATACCAAATCAGGTTTGTATATACATACACATTCAAAAACACACAAATACACCTACTATATTGTAATATAGACTAAGGTAGTTAGTTTCTGATACCAATTCATGTATATCTAGGCCGGTATACACACACTAACACTAACACACACATTATATTGTAATATAGACTAATGTAGTTAATCTCTTATACCATTTCATGTATATCTAGGTTAGTATTACATTTACTTGGAGGGAATTCAGTTAAGCAATTTTCTGTTAGAATTATTTTTAAAATATCATTCAGTCATATATGACAAAATATTAAAAATGAGATGTAAAGAACAGAATGTCTATTTCTGGTTTAGGCACAATTAAATCAACCTCTGTGCATTACTTTATCTTTATCCAATAAGGATGAAAGGCAAAACTAACTTCAGTGGGATTTGAACTCAGGATGTAAAGGCACGTTGGCCAATGCTTTATCAATACTGCCAATCCACTGCTCTCTGGATGTCTATAATAACGATATGCAACTCAGGCACAAGGCCAGGCATTTGGTGTAGGGTTTAATCAAGTAAATCAACCTCAGTACTTGACCAGTACTTTATTTTATCAGTTCCAGAAGGATGAAGGGTAAAGTCCACTTCAATAGAATTAGAACATAGATCTAGAACAAATATGAAGAAGACATTTTGTCTAATGCTCTAACAACTCTACCAACCCACAAGTATGCAGAATGACTACGATGACAACTAATATTTGATGCCATGACAACTGAAATGCATAAATAGCATGTATTTACTTATATTTTAAGCACATCAGTTGTCAGCAGGCATTCATTCTTATTAAATATATCATATTAATTCTATTGTATTGCAAACACTATAAATTCAATAGTTAATTTAAGCATCTATCTTGTTTATCCAATATGGTATTATTCCTACATAAATTTGTTTGATATTACATTTAAAATGTGTAATTTCTGTTTATATTTTATAATACTATTGCCAGATAATTGGATATCAAGAAAGTTTGCTATAAAATAGGTTAGCCAAACACTAAAATTAGAAAGAAAAAAATCAACAAAGAAGCAATTGACCTTTATTAAATCTATGGATCTCAGTTAACCATTTTAAACTGTAGTTTTCTCTGACATAGAGAAGAAAACACTCCTTTAACTAAAATTCTATTTTCACAAACATTCTGTATCTAAATAAGTGTGTGTGTGTGTATTTTACCTTCAGGGATTTTGTTCAAAATGTGCTGTTTAAAACAAGATAAAAATTCAGTGTTTCTTAGAACAAAGAGGGAAAGAGAACTTAATACAAACATAAAAATTCTACTTTATTCAAGCATGTCTAATCAATAATTCTTTGAACGATGATGAAACATCAAAGTTTGCTTACTTTGCATTACTATTGAAATTGAGCCATAGATGTTGCCAACCAAAACTCAAATTGCTACCCTAAAAAATCATTATTAATCTGTCAAATGCTGGAGATCAAATATTTTTCTAAGCTGACATGTGTTGCTATGGTAAACAGGTGAAATCATTTCACATGATGATTGGGAAATATCACAGAAAAAATATAAGGCCCATTATTTGCTTGTTTTTTTTTTTATTTAATTACATAAGTTGAGCTTTGATTATATTCTTCATCATTTGTGTGACTTTATCAGCAACTAATTTTAATCAATTATTTGTTACATGCTAAAATAATATCCATATTCTTAACTCTTCATCTATTTCAGTTCCAACTAAAATGAATGAATAAATAAATAAACAAACAGAAAATATGACGATTGAATTAATAAAAAGTTAGAGAATATAAAGCTTTGAAATAAGAAACAGAAGAAAAAATAAATCAAAGGGATTAATCAGGATATTTGATTATCTTGGCCATGTCAAATCTTGACAGATCATTAAAGAAAAGTTCTATGGATACCAAGAAAAGGTGATAATTAGAACATCCAAGATAGCTGTGACCTATGAACCCTTAGAAGTTCTACTTAAAAACAATCTTAAAGATGTAAATGTGCAAAGTAGCTGGAAATACACAGAATATACTGCATGGAAATGTGATATTCATTGATAAGAGAAAAGCAGAGATCTGTAAGAAGCAATTTATCAAAATTCAGTGTTGATACAAAACTGAGAGTGACAAGAAGACATGGAAAATAGAATATATAGGATGGAACACATATAAACTGAAAAATGATTAAACGTAGATCAATACTGAAGTAGCAGAAAGATATATGGCAGAGATATATACTTTCAATGTAGATCCATATTACCAAATAACATTGATTTTACTGCCTAGAAGGGCAACCAACCAGTAGAATGTAAGAGAAAAACAGCAAAAGAATTGTTGCAAGTGGTTCTTAAAAGCAAGATTAAAGTATAATGACAACCACCACAAGCTTTTACTCTCTTGCTCTCTCTCTCGCACACACACACACACATACACCATATTATGAGAAGGGTATGTAGTTAAGATGGGAAATATAGCTGCATGCATTTTAGGAATGCATTTATATGCATGAATATGCACAAATATACACGTGTACAAACATATCTTAACATGGATAAAAGAATATAGGAGACATTTCAAATGATATATATATATATATATATATATATATATATATATATATATACACACACATATAGATCTATATATATAGAGAGCGATACACACACACACACATAAATATATATTTATTAAAATAATAGAGAGAGAGAGAGAGAGAGTCTGCAGTGCTGAAACCGAGGAAACCACTAAATATGGGAGTACGCAATGCATGGGGAGATGCAAACTGGGTATAGAGATATATAAAATCCTGACTGTGGTTGCCAAGTGGTTTCGGCTTGTGTGATCAGCTGAACACACGAGCCAAAACCATTAGCACCATGGTCAGGATTTTACATATCTCTCTCTCTCTCATATATATATATATATATATAAAATGATTGCCATCATTTTAACGTATGCTTTCCCTGCTTGCAAAGGCTAGACAGATCGATACAAACCAATCCAGTACTGAAGTGAAACCACTGCACTGATCACCCAGGTAGGTCAGGGATCATATGTAAGGTCCCACACATTCCATCAACTGCTCAGGAGAGGTTGTCATGCTTTTCACACAACTGAGGGCTCTTCTAACCCTTTGTTTGGCAAGATTTCTATGGCTTGATGCCCTTCCTATCACCAACCCTTTACAGCAAGTACTGGATGAGTTTATCATGTATATGTATTTCCCAGTAAAATGAATAAATGCTAAATATGCTTAATTAATTGTTGAATCTAGTGCAGCTCCTCATCAGATGGTATATATATCATCTAAACCACAAGGAAATATATAATCAAGGGACTTATATCTATATATATATATAGTAGTGAGATAACAAATACTGTGTAAATATGTATAATCTTTATCATAAATATTTTTATATATATATATATATATATATCGTGTAGGTGTCACGACAAAAAACACACAGTCCACGCTGTAATGTGGCCATGTAGGTAACACGGTAAAAACCTCCCAGTCCACACTGTAAACGTGGTTGGTGTTAGGGAGGGAATCCAGCCATAGAAAACCCGCCAGACAGTCCTATACGAGCAAGACAACCAATCTTGCCTCAAGTAGGAAAATTCCCATCCAAACGCATGCAAGCGTGGAAGATGGACGTTAAACGATGATGATGATGATGATGATATATGGATTCAACACCTGCTAGCAGAGAAAATGGACATTAAATGATCATGCTGATGACCATTTATTTATCCAGCTAACAAGGGACAATATATGTGCAAATATGATCGTGTGTGTGTGCCTTTGTAATGCACAGGGAAATATAACTTAAGAGTTAACATTAAGTATAAAAATCCATACATAGTGGCATAAAGCTCTCACTGTTGACTATATGAGTTGAACACTCTGAATTGTCAGAGTTAATAAACAGAAGAAGGAAACATTTCTGCTCCATCTTCTTTAGACCGAAGAGAAGGACTGGTGTGTTGGAAAACACACACAAAAATAGAGATAGAGGTAGGAGAGAGAGGGTGAGAGAGGAAGGGAGAAATAGGAAAGAGGGGGGGGGGAGAAAGAGGGAGAGAAGGGGAAGAAAGAGAGAGAGAGAGAGGGGGAGAAAGAGAGAAGGAGAGAGTGAAACTAAAATGCAAGACGTGTATATGAAAAAAAAAGAAGCTAAGAGTAAATTATGAAAAGTTATGACAAATCTGAAATTGCAACTGTGTCACAGAATTAACCCAATATAACAGAAAAGATTTTATCTCAGTAAACTAAGGGAAAGATTATAATCAAAACTAAAAGCAGCAATACTTGCAAAAGGGTTTAAAAATACAAACTTCTATTTCTTTTTCAAATGAAATGTCTCTTCTTCTTTAGCTGGTTTCAACCCAGGCCACAGTGAGAAAGTCCATCTGGTGCACATACATCTTGGTCCAACATCACGGCCTTGAGGTCCTGCACAGTCCAGGCCAGTGTCTTTGATCAGACTGTCAATGTATGTGTACCAGTGTTTTTGTCTCCTTACAACTTCATGAAATGGGCTCCAAAGGACTAACTTGGATGCCTCCTGTCCAGGGTGTCGTACAATGACAAGATATGCAAAGCTGTCATTGCCTGATCTCTGATCTTTTCACCAACTTTTGGCAGGTCTCCATAAAAGCATTTATTTGTTATATGTTGCTGCCATTTCACATTAAGGGCGATTTGTAGCATCCTTGTGTAGCAGCCATTTAGCCCACTTGTTAACTTCTCAGTCAGTTTCCATGTTTTCCTGACATACAATGCCATAATTTTCTTCTAAACTTTTATGTATCTATTTTACACTTGTCAATTTTTTTTCTGATTTATCTTATATAATCCCTTTAACCCTTTCACTATCATAGTTCTAAGCTATTGCCATTTAGAAAATAATCAAGAAAATAGAGCGATTTTACTATATAACTTTCTCCTTGTTAAGCTGGTGTTAGGAGCATATCTTAAATGTTCTTAGATAAAATTATGATGGCAGTATTTTAGATAAACATTTATCACTTTAAAATATATAGCTTAGTGCCATAGAACTAGGAATGGTCTCATGTAGTTTGGTATGAAAGGGGTTAAACTGAGAAGAAATTACACATCATCATCTCGGAAATAATTTTCTACAAATTTCATGAAATAGTGGCTCATGAGCAGTATTTCCCTTTAATACTATTGAACAACAGGAAGCAAGAAACCCAATGAGGAAATGGAATACTTTTCTATCAGTTTGATCCAACCGCAAAATAAAGGTTTAAGCCCAGAGAAACTTCCTTTTCAAGATGAAACGCAATGGTGTTCCAGTCATTACCATCAAAATCCCGGCTCTTAAGTCATCTCTATTAACATTAACGACTCTTTCTCTCCTAAACACACACATGCACAGCAACATCTTCAATCTGTACTAAACCATATGCTCAATTAAACTGTTATAATATAAATTGCAGTTTTATAATGTACTTTAAAGAATCCTTATTTCCTTTTACAGTAGATTGTATTTTTCAAAGCAGAAATGTAGAAATAACACGATTTTGAGTAAATAAAAATGTGTGTGTGTGTGTATGAGAGAGGTAGAGAGAGAGAGAGAGAAACAGAGATATCCTAAAGAATTAGGGGTACTAAATTTAGAGATTAGTAAAGTTTTACAATGTGTGCTGTTGCACTTCAACTGAAAAACAGCAAATAGAATGACTAGCTGAAAAAAGTAGGATTTTCTGTGTCCCAGGTAGCAAGGTGTGTGGAAGGAAATGTTCTTCAGGCACCTGTATATGTACAGTAATATATTCTTCACATAGCAACATCTATAGAATAACATTCTGTCTGGGCCGCATTGTATGTTCGAATGTCAGCTGAATAGTTCATAGGCTGACCAAGATACTCTCATGGAATTACTAAGAGAGGTTTATTATACAACATAGCCCCTAGAAAGAAACAATGCACTTATTAAAAGAAGAGTTGAAATTGATGCATGCAAGATTTCACAGTCCTGGTATCACTCCTTCATATAAACTTATCAGCAGACTCTCATAGAAAAGCCTGTTCTTCTGGCAGCAGTGTATGTAGAAAAGTGTTTTTATATATTAGGGACCCATGAAAATATGGTGAATGGTTGGTAAAAATCCATTCAGTCAATACACCTGTCAATTAAAGCTGAATACCTGAGATTGTGTAGTAGCCTTGTTGATACAATATGAAATAACTTGAGATATTACACACTACTACCTGTGGATACAAAGAAGGATTAGATAAAGATATGTCAATACTTTTGAACGGTTTCAGAACGATCCAAAACAAAGCTTACAGCAAATAATTTGGAAGATGACAAAATTAATGAAACACTCAATGTAAGGTATATTAGAAAAGACATCTGGCATATGGGAAAGTAAGCAAAGACTATCAATAAGGACTTTATTAACCTTATAAGGCAGTAATGTTGGTGCCACAAAAAAGCACCCAGTCCTCCCTGTAGAGTAGTAGTGACAAAGGCAGGATAAAATGCTCCCAATGTACACTGTAAAGTGGCTGGCTTTAGCAAAAGCATACAACAATAGAGTCCAAGCCCCAAACGGACCTTACAAGTAAGTTTAGACTCAGTATATGACAACCTGTCTAACCTATTCAAGCATGGAAATAGACAATATACAGTAATGATGATGGATAGATGAATGTGTTTGCATAGAAATTAAGGACTTCAAGACTTAAAATGGTTTCAAAACATCCCTTAAATGAATGAGCAACAGAGTTTTCTGAATCTCTCTGTGAACATGAAGGACATCCATTAACCTATTTGTTTTCAGTTGAGGCTTATTCTGTCCACTCAAAATATACAAAGATTATCTCCCTTTCTAAATCTCTCTTATACTTAAGATACCAAGCATATCTCCAAAATGGTGACACACATGTTTTGTTTCTCAAAATAATGTTTTCCTTCCCCTTCTCACTCTTCCTATTTCATACTTTATTTCTCATCCTATCTTCTGATGAAAATAGTATCGAAAATGTAAAGACTCTTATCCTTATATATCAAGCATTAAACTAATATATATCTTCACTGTACTGTGTTGTTTGCTTTGTTATTTCTATTTACTTCTTGGATATAAATATATATATATGACATATATATATATATCATCATCATCATCATCATTGTTTTAATGTCCACTTTCCCTGCTAGCAAGGATTCCACACCTTCAAGTAATAAATTAATAAATAACAATTGCTTGATCTTTCCTGGTCAGATATATTTATCAATGAATGATAAATTTGATGACAAGCCTTCTTCAGAAAATATCCTATCCATTCTGGACAATCAGGTGAATAGAAGCATAAAACATAAACGTGTCATGACTAGAAAGGCATAATGAAACACAAGGGATGAATTTCAACACAAACACAAAGTGCTAGTTGAATGCATTAATACTATCTACACACCATTCTCATAGCTATATACACAGACACACACATACACAAATATATAGCATCACCATCATTTTATGGCCACTTTTCCATGCTGATTTGAATATTGCTATTTTACATCCTCTTTCCCTAGCGCTCTCTCTCTCTCTCATAAAAACAGGTAATCGTGCTAGATAGCTGAATAGTAAGAATAAGTTAGATTTCCTCAATCTGGAAAGCAATGGAGGCAAATCACTATCTATAGTTTCCCTAACCATGGATAAGAGACAGAGTCTCTCTATATGATCACTAAACTAGTAGAAATAGAAGCCAAATACCCATCAAACAAACTCATACAACCTTAAATAAGAAAAGATACATTTAATGATGTAGTTCAATATAACCCTGAATAGCCGAGATGGTCACAGAAGAAATGCTTTTGTTTATATGTCTGCTCAATAAGAGATTTGGAGCTAACAACGACTTCGGATTTTTCGCGGGAGGGGTTCTTCAATGCTTCTCAGTGCAGCACCAAATGTGCATGTGTGCACTTAACATATGGATCAGTCTCACTGTTATTGTTGTTGGTAATAATGGTTTTTGATTTAGGCACAAGGCCAACAATTTTAGGAGAGGGGAAAGTCAATTAAATTGACCCTGGTGCATTACAGGTGCTTTACGTTATCGACTCCGTCAGGATAAAAGGCAAAGCTAACCTCAGCAGGATTTGAACTCATGTTTTCCGATGCTCTACCAATACTGCCAATCCACCGTTGTTGTTGTTGGTAATAATTGTTTCTACTTTTGGCACAAGGCCACCAATTATCCCAGTGTATTACTGGTACTTTATTTTATCGACCCCGTAAGGATGAAAGGCAAAGTTAACCTCGGCGGGATTTGAACTCAGACCATAAAGGGCCGTAACTCTTTGCTGCAAAGCATGGCGTCCTACCCTCTACTGATACTGCCAATCCACCACCGTTGTTGTTGGTAATAATGCAATGCAATAATAATTTGTTTTTATTCCTAGTTTTCCAAATTAGTTAAAAAGGAAATCTTAAATGTTATTAAACATCAATGATCTGTTATTATACATACAAGATCCTGGAAATGTGAACAGTTTCGATCAGTTTAAACTTCCCAAGAAGCTTTACAAAATTGTATAAACATGCTTAAGAATATGCATCAATATGTGGTCAGATTGTGTTTCTTTTGATTTATTATGAAGCTAACGTATTTGTAGCTCTGTACTTTGCCTCAAGTGGTCTCTATTCATCACAATATTTTTAACATTTTAACAAATCTTGAAATTTTGGAGAAATTTAAGCAATAGTAAGATTGGCAAAATATAGTCAAGTGGTATAAAATTCCTTATTCGCCAAATACCAAACACAAGAGGAAGCTTGTGGTAGTATTGAATTCTTCTAACATACACAGTGACCACTAGCTGAAACAAATAAAAGAGTGTGTTCTAAATTTTCTCCTAAAAGATGGCATTGACCAAGGATTCCTTAGCATGATGTTTAATGCATTCACCTAACATCAATGTGATGCAAGGTTCGATTCCTCAGAAGTGCCCCAATCCATGTTTACCCATCACCATGGATATTCTATATCTCCAAGGACTATTATTTATAGTTAACAACTATTATTATAGTTATCTGCATTGGGATCACATTTCAAATGTAAAATTGTTCACATGTTTCTTATGTCAACTGTGTGTATACAATTCTGTAGGGCTTAAAATCTAAAAGATAGCAATGAGTGGACAAGGTTTCATATGTGTTATGGTTCCCACACTCACTTGACACTCCAGAGATAGGTGTTTGATTTCTCACAGGTGTCTCTGTCCATGTTTTCCCATCTTCAGGTATATAAAAGCAGATTTTTAAAAAAGTATTATTTATAATGAACCATTATAATCATCTAGATTGGAATGACTACATTTCATGTTTGCAGTGATTGGACAGGTCTCTTTCAGCATAGCCTGCATCCACTTGTGTTTCTTCAACATCTCCTGTATGTGTGTGCGTGTATGTATATATGCACGTATGTATGTATGTGCATATATGAGAGTTTACAACCACATGGATTCTGATTTAGACCCACTATGTAGTATTTCAGACAAAAGTTTTCTACTATAGACTTTCATAAATTAAATCTGTATGGAAGTTAGTTATGTATGTGTGTGTGTGTGTGTGTGTGTGTGTGTGCGCGCGCCTGTGTATGTGTCTCCATGACATTTTGCTAAGTCCCATAACTTAACAGTTCAACAAAAAGAGATCAATAAAATAAGTGCTCTCATTTGATATTATCAGCTAAATCTCTTCAAGGTGATGCTCAAGCCTGGCCACAAACAATCTAATGACTGAAACCAGCAAAAGAATAAAATACATATGAATGTACATATGCTCACATCAGATGTTTTCATTTATTTAATTAACACATCAACAAAAATGCATTTGAATATGTATGAGACTAGAGATGCATTAGCAATATAATGTTCATTGATAGGTTAATTAACTTTTAAAATAGTATTATATATCTTTGATATAAAAATCAATACTTATTTCAACTATGAGTCATTTTCAAAACAAGTATAGGTTGAAAATTCTAAACATATTTCAATGTTATCTAGCAAAGATGAACATGTATTAAATAGAGATATATTGAACTATATGATTGTAGATTGGCAATCAATAAAATTAAACAGAAGAAAAGTAGGGTACATATATGATCATTCTTGTTTTTATCATTTTAATGGCGAACAGCAAAACAGCCAAAAGTGCATGTATAAAACTTGCTAATTTCAATTCTACTTCAAGCTAACAATTGTTGAAACACCCTGTACTTTTGGTTCCCGTCTGCCATTGGCAGTTCTTCATGGTAACTCTTTTGCTATCTTATCTGCAGAGCATAACTGAAGTGTGCTGTCCATTGCAAGGTGAAAAGTTTATATTTTTTTCCTTTGGTTTTTCAGTATATATTTAATAAACTTATCAACTTATAGATTTTTAAAAGTTCGAAGAGAATACAGTAAAATTCTCTCTTAATGAAAGATATATACTAATTTATCATATCTAAGCTAATTATAAGCTAATATCTAAGCTAATCATTACAAATAAATATGACACCACAAATGTCAGTCCAGGAATCCGGTCACCTTTCTTTTTCTACTCACTACCTTTGTACAGCTTCACCTTGGATTCTGCTGCCTAATGCGGTAACATCGTACTAAAATACTATGAGGATTAAAGCACCCACATGTCAATGATGAAAAAAAGGGAAAAGAAGCTAAAACAAAAAGCAAATAAATAAAAATAAATAGTGTGACAACCTTTAGTTACTTTGATCACCTCAAAAAGCTTACTATTCCTTCCAATGCAACTAAGAATACGATATTTGTGCAATGTGGCAAATATTCCAACAGAAACACACAAATAATTTTTGCATTGCAGGACTTCCATGTTATATGTCAGCTATAAAGATTTAAATCATATTCATAACTACATTGCAACAATGTTCTTTACCAGAAGTTGCCATGCTCTATTCTTCACCATCCTCAACCAAATCCAAGAAGAAAATGACTTCATATCTTTCAAACAATACTTACATAAATTCGTCTCAGAAATATCAGCTAAGCCATTGATACCCAGATGTGTTTTGGCCAACAACTGCCTACTCAGGCAGGCTGTTATCCCAAAATAAGGATTAAAAAGACTTCATCAGACATGGGATGGGCCAATCCTGATTAAAATAATATAGTTTATGCAAGTTTATCTAACAACCCAAAGAATCAATACACTACACTATTGTTGCATAATTTGGTTGAAAGTCTTTTGTGAAGGACAGATAGATAGATCTCTATGTTATTTAGATTAGTAAATGAAATCTGCTTTCTTGATGATTAATTTTTTTAATTGAAAATAAAGTAGTATGCAAATATTGCTAGCAATTTAAATATTTAATGTTATCTTTGATGACATTAGCATCTGTTAATAATACTAACAACTCTTTACAATAAAACATTAGCTCATATATTTTCATGTTTTTCATTTTATTTCCTTTTAAATCTTTTTATCTATGAACAAGCTGGAATTACCTTATGAATAATGTTACGTTGGCGTAAATTATGTCAAGAAGTTTTATGACTGAATAAACTTGAAATTTCATTTTTACAGCTTTGCCTGCAAACCTCTTAAATAGAAAATGGTACAGAATCTTTGATCCCATACATGAGAAATTTCTCTGCAGCGAGGAAAATGGAATCAATGTCACTAAGTCAAAATAGAGTTAAAAACAAAACAAGAAACATGAGTTTCATTCCATAATGGGCAAGTATAAAAAAAATCCATCAGACTTAATTCTCATGTAACATTAATAGAGCTGTTCATCACTGTAACTCTATACAGTATACTAATTAGTTTAACACAAAAGTTATATTGAAAATTAATATATCTCTATGAAAACATGTCACTTTTATGTGCTTTTTATTCATTTGCATACAAGCTAGAAAGCAAATTTTATTTCTATTAAATATTTTCAATAAATATATATATACACATTAATACTCTTTCAGTCATCCAAAGAAGAATGTATGGAAATCCGAATTTTAGTTTCAAATTACATTCTTCTTTTAGCAATGCAGATTTAAAACTATCAACGAGCTGCTTAATATACTTGCAGACATTATTTGGCATCTAAGACTTACATGTGATCATATTCTTCAACTAGAACTATTGAGTAAAATATAATTTTCAATATGTTTACAAAATTTAGTGTTTTCACTTTCATCATATATACACAAAATATCTATAATCTATATACTAGTTAATTCTACTAGATAAATTTGTTTTCAGTGAATTTTCCCTATCTGTCTGCATAGATATCATCTACAATCTTGCATGCAGATTTCATCCGGAAACAACTTCAACACTTTGCAGCAGATATTCATATTTCGTGCAAAGAGTGACCTTGTAAACATCCTGTAATTGGAGATATGGAAATCAAGCATCATTCAACAGCACCAAAACACAGATGCAGAATATCTTAAGAAATAAATAAACAAACAAAAAACATGTCAAAACATCACATTTTAATTACGCATGTAGAGCTAAAATTACATAATTACCGACAATACTACATACCTTACTATCTCAGCTGTCCTATGTTGAAAGAAAACTTGTAAACATAAAGGAAGTTTCAAACCAGACTAAAGAGACCTCAGCTTTTCCAACAACTATTGATCAAATATAATTTACAAGATCAATCTACACAAAAATACTGATGGCATAGCTGAGACAAATTTCTTACAAGACTCACACTCATTTTATAGAACCTGTCTTCCTTGAAATCAATCCACCTGCTAGATAAACTATCAGTCACTTGAATAATTTCCTCATCACTAAAGTGTATATCTACTCTGTCCTTTCTGTTACAATTGTAATATAACCTGCCATGAACATAAAACTGTTTAATATTCCAATCTAACTCTATTTGACTTTATCTTTTCTCCTTTTGTCTTCTATACTTTTCAAGCTGTGAGTATTTTAATACTAGCCAGTCGCTACATTGGCTTTTAACAGGAAAGGTTTGTTTACAGAATCTAGAAAACTTTACTAACGAATGCTGAAATGTATGTATACACTAGCCTTAGCTCATACCAAGATAGCAGTGATATGATTACAGCTTAAAATACAGTGGAATTAAATATATGCATGACATAGTTATATTATATCAAGAATAACATATATTACATGGATCTTAATACAATACAATATAATATCATCCACATCATTTTCCTGTTTGTTTTTCCTTGCTATCTTTGGTTGGATGAGAATCTTTTTCAGGTAGTATTCTTCAGCACGATGCCATTTGATGACAAGACTTATTTATGGTTATGTACAGCACTGGTCTTCTCATATCAGATCAATGAGCAGTGAGATTTCTGTTTAAGCAGGATATATATACAAACGTCACTGTTAGCGGAAGCAGTGTCAACTGTTAATTAAAGGCATGGCGACAAACACAGCATCCACAAACACTACATGAGCAGCTTCTAAACTGTTTAACCAATTCACTCACAAGGTATTCATTGGTCAGCCAGATGTTGTAGCAGATGATACTTGTCCAAGATACCATGCAATGGGATAAAATCTGAAACCACGTGGTGACAAAGACAAATTTTTAGCCACAGTCATGCGTGTACCAAATCATTTATATCCATTTTTCTATGCTTACAGGAGTTAATATATTTTGCCATATTTCAGTAAAGGATACAAATTCCAGCAAGTTACAAATGACTCCTTATCACTGCCATTGTTAAAAATGCAGGAAACCAATATTGGCCTATTCAAAATCTGCAGTAACCAATAATGCTTATATTTTATATTATAAATTGTGGTATGAAATAGAAATAAAGTGCCTGTAAAAAATATCTATATTGGTAAATAACATTTAAAATAATATATTGTACAATATATATTAGAAATATCAGCATAATTGCAGCCTGTGGTGTCTTTTGGTATTTCACTTGTTCTAACATGCCATATAAACAGTGTTTTGATTCATAAATCTCATTTAAAAGATCATCCTGGAAAAAAATAAAAACTTATAAGAAATCTTCATATAGCAGAAGATATCATTTGCACTAAGTTATTTAACTTTAAAGTTAAATATTAAATTTAATCAAGTCTAATAATTTTGTGGGTATGTTTTGTGCATGTGTCTGTAAATACACACACACACACATATATATATATATATATATAGAGAGAGAGAGACAAACAAAAATACACACACATACATATATATATAAATAAATAAATATATATATACATATACAGAGAGAGAAGGGGGGGGGGGCAAAAACAAATGTGTTGATTCAAGAAATATACAGATTTGAGTTTAGCAAAAGGTCAAATACATCATTAAATTTTGTTAAAAGAGAAGATCAATAAGTGTGTGTGCATGTGTACATATGTATGGATGTTCATAAGCACACACACACATACATACACACAAACTTAAAGCTGTATTGAAATCATAAACAAAATATCTGTTGCAGCTACATACTATCAGTTGAAAACAAGTTGGCTGAATTATATAAGCAAGTATTTATGAAAGATTCACATAAGTCTCTGGGGTACAATATCAACTACAAAACCTCTGATAAATTGATATCTCTAATATGAAAAGTGGCAAGAAAATATACATATTGGGAATAGAAATGAAATGAAACCTCTCATATGAGGTAAAAATCTGAAAATGTGGGTATGTAATACAAGATTACTATGAATACAAAATGTTGAAAATATGAAGAATATATAAATTACTTATGTTTTGGTTTCTTTGTTGTAAGCTTAAAATTGAAATGCATCACCTTATGCAATTCATCATCATCATCATCATCATCATCAGGTTTAGCGTCCGTGTTCCACGCTTGCATGGGTTTGGACGGGGGTTTTCCCACTTGAGGCAAGAGTGGTTGTCTTGCTCGCATAGGACTGTCTGGCGGGTTTTCTACAGTTGGATGCCCTTCCTAACACTAACCACATTTACAGTGTGGGGCTGGGAGGTTTTTACCGTGTTGCCTACACGGCCACATTACAGCATGGACTGTCTGGCGGGTTTTCTACAGCTGGATGCCCTTCCTAACACCAACCACATTTACAGTGTGGGACTGGGAGGTTTTTACCGTGTTGCCTACACGGCCACATTTACAGCGTGGACTGTGTGTTTTTTTGTCGTGACACCTACACGATCTCATTTGTTTCGGCCTGGATGTTGTGGGACCAACATAACTTTACATTGAAAGGGGCGGTGTGGGTGGGGTGGAGGTGGTGGGACGGGGGTGTGTTTTGATAGAGATGCCTACTGACTGTAGTAGGTTTTTACTTTGTATTTAGGTAAGGCGGGTCTTCTCTATTACTGAGTACCGCCAAAGGTCTCGGTCCAGTGACATTGTCTTGGAGAGGTGTAAGCGTGTGAGGTCGGAATTTATCAGCTCGTCCCATGTTTTTCTGGGTCTGCCTACTCCGTGGCTACCGTCTATCTTTATTGCCCTGCACTTTGTTATACAGCTGTCGTCTTTCATGCGCATCACGTGACCGTACCAACGTAGCCTTCTCTCGAGTAAACAACATACTAGTATAAAAACTGACTGATGAGCAGGTGAACATTTACCACTAAAAGCAACATTAAAACTATGTTGGCAGCTTAAATTATATCTCCACAGGTCAGAAAAACAGCCATGGTTTTTAAATAAAATTACAACAAAGTAACAAGAATTTCTGGCAATGATATCAAATAAAATAATACATTCCATTATTTTTATTGGAAGTTACTCACAATAAGGCAGCAAATAACTATCAATATAACAGACCCCAAGCAAGCACTTAATTTGTTGGGCATTCCAAATGAAATAGAAAAAAGAAAAAAACACTAACAGTTTAAAGAAATACCACCTTTGTATCAGAAGACAATTATTAGATTTAAAAGAATTAAGATTATATCCATTATTTAAAGAAAAAGAAGGAGGTGTGTTTCATAAGACTGATATTCAGGCAAAAAAAAAAAAAAGAGTAAAAATATTTCCTACAAGAGGGAACACTCAGAAGTAAAATGAAGAAATTTACATGAGACATGTAGAGACTCTCCTTACAGGAGAGCAGGGAAACGTGTGGAAAGATGGAAATTGTTAGAAAGACTTGATTGCCAACCTTAAGGACAAGTGAAGAAAGTTTAGTAGAACAATTACTGTGGAAGTGTTTATAGAGGAGAGACAAAGTAATAATATCATAGTAATGAGGAAGGTGACAATTTGGCAGAGGTGTTAGAACATCAGCTAAAATGATTTGTGGTATTTGTTACAGCTCTCTGCCCTCTGAGTTCAAATCCTGCAATGGTCAACTTTACCTTTCATCCAGTCTAGGTTGATAAAAAAAGTACCTATTTAATACCAGGTCGATTCTTGCTCTATAACCATTTTTTACTTCCATTCTCTCACTCTCTATCCTTCTCTGGGAGAAATCTGCTGTATTCAGACCTGAAGAGGAGATGGGCTCAGCCAGGTTTTAAAAATGCCCTAGACAGGCAATATGGCACCCCTATAATTCCCTCAGGAGTTACGGGTCCATACATGCAGGCAAATGAGAGAGGCATTGAAATTTAGTTACTAAATAAGGTTCAAACATGCTAGAAACTCACTTTGAATTCAATGAAGGAGAAGAAGGACACCAGCTGAAGCACCTGCCCAGATGTACTTTCATACAAGCCAGGATAAGGGGCATTGCTTTGGCATGAATATTTTGAAATGGAATTGATTTTCTAAATAAAAGACCTAACAGATGGTAGATTTGATTTTTTTAATAAACTGTATATACTCATACATAAGCCAAGAATTATGTGACAAAAGAAAAAAAAACAATTGATGGTAAATTTGGGTTCAGCTTATATTCGGTCAATATTTTGCCAATTTTCACCAACTTCAAATTAAGTTGCGAAAATATCTGGAGTGATTATTTTACAATGCAGCAAGGTTTTTTCTTCATTTAATACATCGTCATTAATGTTATTTATGCATTCCCTTGAAAATACTAAAAACTTTTTCAGAATTTGAACTTTTTTATACATAAATATCCCATACACATACACATTAATGCCAATAGTTTTTTCTCTGACTTTATACTTTTTTTTTTCAATCTTGCTTAAGATTGAAAACTTACATCTAACTTGTATTTTATTGCTCTCACTCTCTCTGCTTTCTCTCACTTGCTGTCCCTCCCTCTCTCTTCTACTCTATGAATCCAAAGTTATCTTATTTGGTAGCTTGCTTTCAACTACTACTAGTATGTGAGTGGCCGGAAGTAAAAAGAATTGAGAAACTTGTTGAATGTATAAAATGGAGGAAATGGTAAAAATGCATTACATAATGGAGTTGTGAAACAAAAACTATATTCTAAACGACACTTAAAACATTTTAAACATCAAAATATTAAAACATCACAAATATATTTGATACTCATGAGAATTTCAAAACCACACCATCTAAACATAATGTGTTGATTAGCTACCTTGGCTTATAAATAAGGTTTGGACTTTTGAGTATATATAAATAACATTTTCAAAAATTGTTTATATTTTTAGTTAATTAAATTCAACAATAACTCATTATAAATAACTTTATAATCAAACTGAAAAAAGGTTGACCCAAAAGCTGCAGTGAGAGCAACCTATCTACAGGAACAGACACTCAATAAAATGGCACAATATACACAATGCACTTAGTTCCGTGTATGATATATATAAATATACAACTAGCTCACTGTATTAGTTGTGGAGCATCTGCTTAAAATAATTCAACAAATTAATCATCATGCAGTGCAGTTCACTGATGAATAACAATATATTTTAAGACATTCTTAATCTAGATATCAATAAAATTTATATTATAATATATTTGGAAATGATTGACCAAACTTTTCTCCAAACAGATAATTAATGTCTAAAATTAAGCAACTTCACATGATATGAAAATACATGTATTAAAGACAATTCCTTTTTTTTTTACTGTTTAGCCAAGGAGGGAAATGCAACACACATGACTCTTTTCAGAGCATCCAAGACACGTGAGTGTGTGCAAGACAGGAAGATATATTAAAACTGGAGAACTAGAGAACTCAATGAAAGACACCCTAGGGACATGTGGTAGTGTTAAAATGGACAATGGATTAAACTTACCATCCAAGTGGAATTGGACCTCTCAATTCAAAGAGCCAGAACAAATACCACTAGGTACAATTCTACAAACCCCCTATCTTTGACAAGTACTTTATTTCCCTAACCTCAAAAAGCAGAAAGACAAAGTTGACCGTAACAAATTTAACCCAGAGCACCAGCACAAGTAACACAAGGCATTTTTCCCTACATTAGAATATCAGTTTTATTCCTGAAATAGGAATAGTTACATCCTACAAAGCAATTTGCAATACAATTTGCCAAATTTAGAATTTTGTTTCCTTATTTCTCTAAACTTTAAATGAATGTTAACAGAATTCAAATCTATATAATCTGAAGTGATATCAATCTAAAAAAATAAATTATTGAAACTGTGGTTGTTGTTCTCGGAAATCATATAAGTCGCTTTATAAATTGAACATGTCTTTATCTTCCAATGATATTTCCTCAAATATGACAGCAAAGACACAATCAATGAGATCTTCTCTTTCCTATCATGCTGTGTGCTAAGTGTAAATTACTTCAACTGTGTCACTCAGTAACTTAATGAAGTATCTTACAGTTTCCACCAGACGAAATTAAGCAAACAAATAACTTTAAGACATAGCTTACTGAGATATCAATGATTTCTGAACAGATTATATTTTCTACATATGTAAGGGTAGGCTGAAAAGTTCATAGGTGACTATGAAAGAATGATGCTTGTGCTATGAAATCTTGCATGCATTAATTTCAATTATTTTCATTAATAGCTGCATTGTTCTTTTCAGGGACTATGTTGAAATATAAACCTCATTTTGGTCATTCTATGAGAGTATCTTGGTCAGCCTATGAACTTTTCAGCCAATGGACTTTTCAACCAACCCTTGTAAAGCTCACCATTTACTTTCTTTGCATATAAGACAGGAGATTTATTTTAATTTTTGAAAACTGTTTCTCAATTTTTACAACTTATCAATACAAGGTTGGGTGATATTTTGTTTTAAGTTTAGTACCTGAAAGATCTAGAAGAGTGTTTGCCAATTCACTTATGTACCAAAAAACAGCCAGGAGATTATTGACTCTTATCTTGTCACTGGAACAGCATTGTGTTTGTAGATGAGGAACATGGCTCTTGATGTCTGTGTCCACCTTGCTATCATAAAGTACTGTGAATAGTATTGTTTATTGCCATATACAGTAGTGCTATCACCATGGATTTGAAGTTTGAAAATTGAATAATGGGTTAAAATACTGACATATTTTCATTGAATTAATTACACTGCAGTGTGTATATATTTTTAAGAGAATATATAATGTATATTATATTAACGAGAAAGCATGAGTCTTAGTGGTTAGAGAGTTGGATTCATAATCACAATGTTGTGAGTCCAATTCCAGGACAGGGTGATATGTTGTGTCCTTGAGCAAAACATTTTATTTCATGCTGCTCCAGTCCACTCATCTATAGAAATTAGTTGTGATGTCACTGGTGCCAAGGTGTATCAGCTTTTACCTTTCCCTTGGACAACATCGGTAGCATGGAGAGGGGAAACTGACATGCATGGGTAACTGGTCTTTCACAAAAACACCTTGCCCAGGCTTGTGCCTTGGAGAGGAACTTTCTAGGTGCAAAATCCATGGTCATTTGTGACCAGAGGAGGTATTTACCCTGTATAATATTATGATATATAACAATGTTAAATATTTAAGTAAGAGACAGTAGACAACAACAAGATATATATATATCATCATCATCACTTAACGTCCATGTTCCACGCTTGCATGGGTTTGGACGGGAGTTTTCCCACTTGAGGCAAGAGTGGTTGTCCTGCCCGCATAGGACTGTCTGGCGGGTTTTCTACAGCTGGATGCCCTTCCTAACACCAACCACATTGACAGTGTGGGACTGGGAGGTTTTTACCGTGTTGCCTACACGGCCACATTACAGCGTGGACTGTGTGTTTTTTTGTCGTGACACCTACACGATCTCATTTGTTTTGGCCTGGATGTTGGGGCACCAACATAACTTTACATTGAAAGGGGCGGTGTGGATGGGGTGGGGGTGTATTTTGTTAGAGATGCCTACTGACTGTAGTAGGTTTTACTTTGTATTTAGGTAAGGCGGGTCTTCTCTATTACTGAATAGCGCCAAAGGTCTCGGTCCAGTGACATTGTCTTGGAGAGGTGTAAGCGTGTGAGGTCGGAATTTATCAGGTCGTCCCAGGTTTTTCTGGGTCTGCCTACTCCGTGGCTACCGTCTATTTTTAGCACCCTGCACTTTTTTATTCAGTTGTCGTCTTTCATGCGCATCACGTGACCATACCAACGTAGCCTTCTCTCGAGTAAACAACATCTGATCTCTCTTATTTCTAATTTTTCCGTTAGTTCGTTTATGCTTTGCCGTTCACGTATATTACTATTACACATCCAGCGGAGCATGCAAGCTTCGTTCCTCTCTAGTCTGCGTATATCCTCTGCACACAGTGCCCAGGTCTCACTGCCATGCAACATTGCTGTTCGTATGCAGGCATCATACAACCTGCCTTTCATTTTTAGGGAGAACCCTTTAGCGGTTAATAGTGGTATAAGCTCTCTGAACTTTTTCCATCCAGTTCTGACTCTAGCTACTGTACTTTCAGAGCACCCTCCCCCACTGCTGATTTTGTCACCCAGGTAACGGAAGCTGTCCACTATTTCTATAGAACCCTCTGCGCAATTGAAAGAGCTAGTATTTGTGGGCACTTGCTGCTACTTATTGCACCAGAGCACCGGCCACATGTAAAATCTATGTTCATAGTTAGCTTACCTGTGATCCCACTACATCTTTTATGCACCCATACTTTGCATTTGGGACATAAAATGGAGTTTCTGCCTACTCCTTTCCTACACACTGAGCATGGCCATTTCCCGGAAGGGACCGCCGCCCTATTTTCCTTCCTACAAACTAGAACTTTAGTCTTAGCCAGGTTAATTTTAAGGCCTTTTGATTCTAGGCCGTGCTTCCATGTTTGGAATTTCTTCTCTAGCTCGGCCATTGATTCAGCTATGAGCGTTAGATCATCTGCGTATAGGAGTTCCCATGGGCAGCCGGTCTTGAACTCCACTGTTATAGCCTGAAGGGCAATAATAAATAGTAGGGGGCTAAGAACGGAGGAGCCTGATGAACACTAACTTTTACGCTAAACTCTTCACTATATTCGTTGTTAATTCTAACCTTGCTGACTGTTTCTTTATACATGGCTTGTATAGCTCTCACAACCCATTCATCAACACCTAGTTTTCTAAGGGCCCATCAGATAATGGAATGGGGGACTCTGTCGAAGGCTTTCTCCAAGTCAACAAAAGCTAAGTAGAGGGGTTTACTTTTAGCTAGGTACTTCTCCTGTAGTTGACGTACAATGAAAAGAGCGTCTGTGGTACTTTTGCCTGA